>JAODUK010082170.1:0-15332 GCA_027564635.1 Typhlichthys eigenmanni
ACCCTTTATAATTTATAATTAAATGGAAGAATGTATAGGTATAAAAACATACTGTGGTTTTGTGAGAGGCTTCTCCAAGAATGACCTCTGCTCCTACTTTTGGTTCCTTTCCACTCTTTTTCAACTGTAGTCGGACAGAAAATATGACGCAAAAATGAAGCACCCTGATTCTTCTTTAACTGAACATGTATAAAGTGTTCAGCGTGACTACGCCTCAAAATATACAGTATCCCCTGCAGTAAAACACTCACTGGTAAGCCGTGGGCTTGTTCTATGTAAACAAACAGCAGGCCTGCTGAGGGAACTGCCTTGTTCTGGTAGGATTGTTTGGAGTTGAACTGAACAACCTGTGAATAACAGAAGCGTTACTTGTGTCAACCTTTGCTGGCCAGTGAGCCATGAGCATACATTAACAGAGACGTCTCCATGAATAGTTACCTGGTCCAGGCTGTCTGGTTCTGAAGAAGCCGGGACCCATTCCAGTACCAGGTGAACACGACCAGACTTTACATCGTTCAGATTGTACCACTGGGAAATAGACAAATATAAACATTAGCCGCCTACAAATGCACCGCTATATTACAGCACGCATTCTCTCCCAGGCCCTCAAACAGTGAACTGCCATGAGTTTAGTTGTGTAAGCCTTCCTTTCAACCACACCCAGTGTAAACAACGTCCACGTGTGCCATGGCATGTCCCATGTTTTGGGATCTTACCTGGTCGGTGTACTGGGCATCAATAATATCCTTCAGATTGATCTTCAGCCTAGATAAAGGAATATGTTTGATTATAATGCAACTTAGCTACAAGTACCTTCATCCCAGAATGCATTTGTGATTTGGCTACCTGCCCATGAAATCATCCTTCATGTCCATGTCTTTATCAAACATATCCACTTGCAGCTCCTGGCCAGGCAGCTGTGTTAGGACCACCTGTAAGGACCACGTTTTAAAGGGTAAACTCTGTGAATATAGACAATTATCTCTACGTGTTTACAGTGGTCTTCAACTGGCTTGTGACAGAAGGGGTAGAAAACCATGTGAACTAATAGAGCAGTGAAAGGAGGAGTAGAGAAGAGTTTCAAACTTTCAAATTTAAACAGGGTTTGTGTTAAACTGGCGTGGTCAACCAGGGAAATTGCACATATAGTACCCACATAGTACCTGTTAAACAATAATTACCTCATACATCTCATTCCAGGTGGGGTTGAGGTTCCCCTTGATAACGTGACTTGTGAACGTCTCTCCCCCTATATTTATCTTGACGTAGGGGTCACTCTTGCCTTTCACCATGCCCCCCATCAGGTTATCTTTAGGCACCAGATTCTGGCCTGCCAAAAGGTGGATTCTGAGAAGCCCCTAATAACACACAAACAACACACATGAGCAGTGTATGCAGACACGCTCTATTGTAACCAACACAAGCTGCTCCACTAAAGTTACCTCTGTGGCAAAGCTGGGGTGTGGGCAGCTGTGCTGGGGCAACTGTTTGGCCAGTCCAGCCTCTAGGTTAGCGGACACACCAGATGTAACGCGCTCCTCGTCCAGCCACAACACCTGGCATCAAGGAATGTACGTGTTGTAATTGTTATACAGCAGTAACATTGTCGGCTATAAATCACTTAGCAGATGTCACAGGTCTTGAATCCACTGTTTGTATAATGTACCGCTAACCTCTGTAAAATGATGAAAAGAAGAGCCTAAATGCTAAACTAAACTAAGCTAAGCTAAGTCAAGCTAGGCCTAAATGCTAATGTGTGAGTGAGCAGGTGCATTATCCAGTACCCTGAGTACTGTTTTGATGTAGATGCGGCTGGCTGTCCCAGATTTGTCCAGCTGGAACCACTGGTCCATAGACAGGCCAGGGCTGGACAGTAGGCGAGACAGAGGGATGGTCAGACTTCCTAGCGCATGCACGCGGTCCATGTCCTTCACCTGGTGGATAAGGACACGATCAACACACAATACGTTGGGAAGTGAGTGTAACTGTAAACACAGCTGCAGCCAATGACATGAATCTGTTTGATTTAGCCAAGGAGCATGTACAGACAATGAATCAATGGTATTACCAGTGCTGCTAATCAACACACACATATATCAGACGGACGCATTATCAACGCTAGAAGCTATATCTGTATTCACCCTGCTGCGACAATAGGCCATTACAATCAAGGGGCTGTGAGAACCACAGAAAACATCTGTTGTTACCTGGATGTCAATGTCCTGCTTGCGTGGATCCTGAATGAAGAATGTAAAGGCTTCTTCCCACTGTGGGTTGACGTTTGTGTAACAGACCTAAAATAAAATAAATGTAAAGAACAGAAAAACCAGTCAGACACGAAAGCGCGTGTTATAAAAATAGGGTATTTTAGCAGACGTTCCAACTGGACGTACCCTGCTCTCTTTAGTGATGTTCTGCACAGACAGCTGCACAATGGGATTGGGTTCCTTATTCCCCTTCATCATCTTGAAAACACACACACACACACCAACAAATCACTAATAGATCGTGCATGTGGCAACACACAAATGGCCACCTTACTGTAATGTCATGTAAAAAGCAACAGGGGGCGCTTGCCTCAGGATTTCTGGACAAAACAGTGGCAGAAACTGATGTGTACTTGTGCATGTGGGACAGACTGTATTAGTAACAATATCATATGTCTAACTAAGGCTGGTTGACCGTACATGAAACAAAAGAATTCCTTCCAATTTTGAACGTAACTATGGTATACTATTGTTAATTACGTAGAATGATGCCTGAGGGGTAGTTTGTACTACATAAATGGCACAGAGGCCAGGAAGGAAGTTACCAGCAGAAACCACAGTACCTCAGTTTCCTCTCACTTCGCTCTACCCTTAAATACCCTTTGTTCATCACACACACTGAAACACATTCAAACTGCAGTGGAGCCACAGTTAGACAGCAAGGCCGAACCTTTAAAGGAATGTCAGACAGCCTCGGCCAAAACCACATTCAGGAAGTACAGGGGCATAGGAGGACGTGTGACTCACAGGAAGTGCCTCGGCCTTATCCAGATACACAACCAAGATGGCGGACGAAGGGGAGTTAGCAGCCTTACTGGCCACACTCTCATTCCTCTTCAGGCTCTGGGGGGGAAGTGGAGATGTGTAAACACCATTAAGTCTTGCCGTCATTAATCCAGACCACACAGGCACACTGCTACTATTGGACGTGTTGGGATTCATTTGAGTGAGAACACGGGATTCACATTCACACCTGCTCCAGTCGATCGGCGCTGGGCAGCAGGTTCAACCACTCCAGTTTGAGATGGACCCGTCCTGAACGGGTGTCTTTCAGAGTGAACCACTGTGAGAGGACAGCACAGGGACATTGATTTCCAAAACAGGACGACGTAATGTAACTACAATCATTTACACAGACAGATACCATTACTCACATCATCGACGACTATGGATTTCCTCGCAATACCCAAATCCATCTTGGTCCTGGCATAGAAGAGGTATTAAATGAGCATAAGATAAACACAAAAAACACATTGTATCATATTTATATCCTATTTTATGCCTCAACCAATACACTGTGTAACCTCTATGACACATCTCAGGAAGGTGAAACATGAAGTGGGATTGTGAAAGAGACATGTATGAACCGATGCATGTACCTGCCCAGGAAGTCATCCTGGTCTGGATCTTTGTCATATACCTCCACCTCAAGCTCCTGACCAGGCACCTCGTGGACTATGACCTGATGTACCAGACATACACACACGTGATGGACACAAGCGCTAATGGAAGTAGGGATGCACCGATCTGGATCTGTTTGGCCGAAACCGATTGCCGATTTTCAGTCTGCGAAATAGGCCGATACAGACACCGATACAGATTTTTATACTTTTTAGATATATTATTCATAAATGTGAGATTTCTTTTGAGGAATGTAAAGGTTTCTTCTCACTGTGGATTGACGTTTGTGTAACAGATATGGTTTTTATTAAAAACATCATGATTATAAGCTTATATTTGCTTAGGTTTGCTGACGAACGGGTGCCGGCATCTTGAAAATTCGAGGACAGTGAAAAACCTGAAGCTTTGTCAAATACATCAGTTTTTACAGATTTTGGATAGGTTAAACTTGTTACATTAATTTAAAGAAAGCAATGTCTTTCTATCCCGCCCGCGACAGCCATTTAATAATAATTGACAAGAAGATCGGTTTTCCATATCGGCAATTAGAAAGGAAAATCGGACTACCACCGATCTCGTATTTTGAGTGGAAATTGGCCGATTCCGATCTGCTTCCGATCTATCAGTGCATACCTAAATGGAAACAAGCTGACGGGCGCCTGTCACATGTCTCATGAGTGAAAATGAATACGGCAGCCTATGTCCTTAACTATAGTACAGAGACATGGTGGGGTGACTTCCAGATGGGGTCGTAGACAGCCACTAAGATGTGATGGTGGCTACTCCAGTCCATACATGTAACAACATATAAAAAATTAATGTTTCCATAGTCAACAGTGTGCACACCCATATTCAATTCAAACTGAAACTGTATATTCATACATACTGAGTCAATTCAATAACCCCCTGTGCTTTAATTAGCTGCACTGACTTCACCCTTCATTTCCTATAAATGTAATGTACTACATTATGTTGCTCGCTTGTCTGTCTGTTTATCCAACCCTGCCAAGTTAAACTGCTTAGATATGTGCAAATAAATCTGATTGCGAAACCAACAAAAAAATTGCTAATACAATGGTACACATTGCCCAAGAAGAGATTCAACCTAATACCCATTTACCTCATACATCTCTCCCCACTTGGGACAGAGGGTGTTATCTATGTGGTGGGAGGTGAAGGTTTGAGGGCCCACCCTTAACAGGGCATAGGGGTCGGACATGCCCGCCATCACCCCCTTCACATAGCTGTCCTTGGCTGCAAGGTTGTCTGCTTCCAGTAAGTGAATGCGTACCACGCCCTGTGGAAGCACAGCGGAGATGAGGGATATGTGAAGGCTCTGGGGGGATCACAGAGTATCTTCTCTCAGCGTGGGTGTGCAGTGCGTTGATGCCCTCCTCACCCTGGGCAAAGGAGAGCGCAGCTCGGCCACGTGAACGTCTGGCACCAGGGGTACTGTCAGGCGGTTGGGCAGCACCAAGAAGGAGGCGATGGCGTCCATGATCATGCTGTCAGACATGACGCTGTGGTGGACATGTGTATCAGAGCAGGGAGGTTCGGCAGCTACAGTATGTAGCCTAATCAATTCACAACACTGTGATTCATGTGTGCTACTAATATAGAATCAGTAGGATCTCTTGAATCATTGCTTAAAACCTAGTTTTATAGAATGCATTTACAGTAATGGAATGTTGTTTACATTGTAAACTCTGTTTTTAAATGTGCTTTATAAATACATATTCATATTACTGTAATTACAGTATTATATATGTTTATTATAGAGAGGATAGTGAGTATTTGTCCAGAAAACTCACTTGAGTCCAGGAATATCCAGCAAATTTGTCAGTCCAGTCCAGTTGATGGTGAGTTTCTAGAAGATGAGACAAGCACAACAGCATCGATCAGCTTTACTGATGCACAGCCAGGTCAATAGAATAAACAGGACACCAGCTGAGTCATCGATACAAACGTGACTGGCATCTACTGCAGTGTGAGGTAATGGAGGCCAAAGGTTAAATGGACTCACCGGCCGCCGGATAAAAAACATGGTGACAGCGCCAACTATTGGCACGTTTCCAATCAGAGGCTCCAGAATCACTCGCATCATCCCGTTCAGCTGGAGAAAGACAATATAAATCCAATTGAACACATCTATTAAACCACTGCTAAAAGAAAACACAACAGGGGAATGCACATTAGTAATGTCTACAGATGTCTCCAATAACTCTTCAGCTACTCGTTACAGCTCAATATAAACACATACCTGGATTCCTTTAACTCCTGCCTTGCAGAAATATCTCTTCACCTCAACGTTGATCTCTACGTTACCCACGTAGCTGAAGAGCACAATGACATGGTAACAGTCAAATAACAGTGATTGTGCCGGTCGTGACATAAAGGGGGAACATTGGAGAGTGATGTCAACGTTCACCTAATGTAGAGATCTAGCAGGACTTGGCCCTTGTCGTTCTCTGTGTGTGCTTTGATCCCCACAACCTTCATGGCCTGCAGCAAAACCCAACCACATTCACTTCCAGTCCCACAACATTCTCTGAGCATTTATGAACATGTGGGGCTTTATATTTTGGTTATTTAGTAGACGCTATGAAACTCCAATTAATGATCAATAACATGATCCAAATATATGAATCACAGGACAGCATTCAGGTACCTTGAAACGTTTAGCACATGTAAACGAAAACCCAGACACAAACATGTATGGTTTTTATTTCACAAACAATGCCATGAGAGGGCGTGAGGGTGTGTCAAATAGACTCTGGTATTATTTAACTCAGTGTGACATGTTGACAATGTTTGGTAGAAAATGTATATTTAACTAAATCAAATATTGTTCAACAACTACAACACCCAGACTATACCCTGATGTGGTTGAGGGTTCGTACAGTAGTTTATAGTGTTGTAGGGAGACATCCCATAACCTCACCTTGTCCCCCATGTCCACCTTGGTGAAGCTGAGGGTCTGGAGGTGTGAGCTAGATGCCCGGATAGATGGGGCGATGGTCTCAACCAGCAGCTTTTCCAGGTACTGACCCACGAATGGCCACACCTGCTGCAACACCTGGGCCAGCAAAGCACATGCATGTTTAACAAGCTCCTATGAAGCCTGGTATTGTACCAGAGATGCTGTTCTGCAGCCCTGCCCATGAGCTGCCTGATATCTGTTAACCTTTACAAGCAACAAATGGCAAACCCTACAGACAGCTGCAGCTGTTTTAGACTCCTCGGCTGTTACAGTTGTTATCTCTTATCTCTGGTTGCCTCTACTCATTTAATTCATGTGATCCAGTGTTTACAAAAATAACACGGTTTCTATAGAGACTTGCTCGATCAAAATCCCTAAAGGGTGAGTGTTTGCTAAAAGCAGAAACTGCCGTGGCTGGTGCAGTGTTCGGAAAGGAAAAAGCCACAGTTGGTAATAGCATTTGTAAAGAGTGAGTCATCGGCTGCCTGCCTGGCTAGGTGCTATGCATGTTAGTCTGCTGAGTCCCCTTCTCCAGGAAACACACTCAAACCTCTGCTTTGTCCAGCACTCTGGTGTTAACATCTCAAGTTGCTGTTAAAATGAATGCCGTAGCATTATGTTTGTCTCGCCTTGGACTGCTATTCGTAGCAGCTTACATTTGCTGAACTAAGTAAAGGGGTATTGTTGCAATGTGATTGGATGGGGGGGAGGGTCTGGAAGCCCTCCTTCTTCCTGTTAGCTTGTCTGCAATGAAGTGGAAATGTTGAGAGTGTAGGGTGGTCTGGCATGATGCCTGCTCTCTGCAGTACAGACACAGTGGCTACCGAGGCGGGGGTGTGGCTGGTCTGGGATTTGGTAGCACACATGCGCTAACATCTTTCAGTAAACAAAAGCTAGCATACAGCACAAAGCTTCTATCAACACAGCAACTGTGACACAGAATATACAGTGCAGTTGTTCAATGGAAGCATACCTCATAGTGACATTATGAAAGGGTGAAGACTAGTAGAAAACAGTTTAAAACAAACCTTATTCAGCCATTCAACCTTCTCAACATCTGGAAAGTTAACCTGAAAAAAAATTAGACTCTATAAGTTCGACAAAAGACGCATTGTAGCCTAAACTTTGAATCTTGATGGGCTATATCGTATCATATTAGAAGATTTTTCTAACGTTTTTACATAGAACTCATTTCTAAATCATTTGAAATGTTGGCATTGCTCATTTGCTATTTTACAGCAACTGTAAATGATTTTAATTTTTGTGTTAGATTCAGGCCTACTCCCTTGACATTCCATGTTGCATGGTTTGCCTTGATAGCTAGTTGTCATTCCAATGGTCAGTAGTTTACAGAATAGCTTGCACTTTCAAGGCACATACTGTAGCACAAATACAACATGCCATCACTAATTTTATAATAAGTATCTAATAAAAACACACAAAAAAAGAAACATATCTGAATTAGGTACTATACAGAAAATAATATTTATAGTAGCCTAAAGTAGTTATAGTATAATATAGAGTGGGCTAAGAAAGAGGTGTATTAACATTGTGGGGTTTTCCCCTTCATAATGGCATAGGTCACAATGTGGCACATTTCTGGTGCCTTTGCTTTGTTGGAGAATGAATACGGCTGAGGGTGCCTTTTATGAATATGGTGTCAAAGAGTGTGACAGTATGTGTTATTGGTGTTTTACGCAGTAATTACTTATAGTGTCTCTGTTATTACTGCCCTCTAAATAGCAGCCTACTGATCTTGAAAATGTGACCATGGGAACCTCCTTTGGGTGTGGCTTAATGTGTGTTTTGCTTTTGAGCATATCCATTTTAGGCATAAACACACTATCGTTTATAAAGTATGCTTAAGTATGAGGTTCACGTTCAACAATAGGCTACAAAATGCAAAAAAATAATGTAACACTTTGCAGTTATATGTAGGCTACCTTACTTTAAATGTGGCATTTAGTAATCTCAAAAAAAGTACCGGGTATACCATTAAACTGCAAAGAACTTTAGTATTCAATGGGCTATTATTAGGCTGGGACAACTGTGTAGGCTTTATAGCCAACTCATGACCGCTTTAGTTAGATGCCTATTTGAGAATTTGAGGGAAGTGTAAACCGGGTTGCATATAAAAAAAAGAAAAAAAGACTAGTCAGTAGACAGTAGTCAAAAAAGGTTAGTGGATGGTGACTACTGGATAGGATACGTGTGTTGCGGGGAGTCAAACCAAACCTATCCACACTTCTTACCCACGCAGGGAGGTCTCGTTTGCTTTTAGACACGTTCAATGATGTGCCTTCTTGCTCGTCATCAAACATCTGTACGGCTGATCGCCATCGTGCCTCCTTCGCTTCTCGGGCATGTTTCCATCCCGTGTAAACCATCATGCCGAACACCAACAAGCTGGTACTGACACGGTAGTATCCAGCTAGGTAAACGGGCAGCAACGCACCCAAACATTTCCCAAATGTCCACAGCACCGCAACGGCGCTGATGCCCTTGGACTGTGGGGCTTCAGCCTCTCCGCTAATCGGTGGCTTCTTCTCCGGCACGGTTGCTTTCGGAAGAACTGTGTCTTTGGTCCCATTTGTCTCTGACTCATCGCCAGCCATCGTGGTTTATTTGAATACACCAAAAAATGTAATAAGTTATAGGCTATGGATATATTTGAACGAACCTTTAAGATATATTAACTTTCAATAAGATAAAGTAACGACAGACGTTTCAGAGTGTGAAATGCTAGTGTAATCCTCACTGTACACGAAATCAGTATCCTTCGTCCGTGCCTTCGATCTTCGTCGTCTGTTGATTTGACCGTTGATTTTTAATTGGAATAAGTTTTCATGATCTCGTCCTCCAGGCCCTTCCATGCGTGCGTGAGTGGTCTAAAACAGTTCTGCAGATTCTCACGTTATCTAAAACTAAGACACGCCCACCAGATGTAGCTATGCGGCAAATATTTTTTGCTGTTTTAATCCCATAGTTGCCCAATTTCTAATCTCACTGCAGCAAACTCAGATAACCTGCGTATTTTGTGTATTCGCCCGTCTAATGTAAACTATTAAGATAATTGTTAGCCACTATTATTTGTAAAATGTATCTGGCTACTACATTTTTGAGGTAGCCTCCAGTAGCCAAGAGTGCAAACATAACGAGAAAACATAGTCAACTCTGGTATTTCGTATTTTCATTACATGCCTGGCTGTCCCATTTGTTTTAATGCAGACTGAGCACTCTCCTCAAACCCTCTGGCCCTGCAAGCTCAGTGCAGGTTGGCTGACAGTAGTGCATTTCATAATTTGTTTGTTTAAAAGAGCCACATGGAAGACCATTTCCTAATATAACCTCAACTCATTCTGACTACCTTAGCTACAGGTATGAAAACAGCACATAATTAATCAGCAAAGAATAGTGAAAAGACACCGATCACAAGAGTAATTTATATTGAACTGTACAAAATAGAACACCACACAAAAATATAACATAACCTGTTCATCTTATTGCATTGACAACAGTTCTTTGTTATTTTCTTCTTTGCCACTTTGCATATTTTCAGTTTGATGCTATCTGAAGTCAGAGAAGACATGAAAATGCATCCAACGTCAACGTTTCACTAACTGCCGCTCTCTGCAGCTGTGCTGGGTCAGGTCTGACAAACATTGAGCGGGCAAAACAGACGACCAGTTAGTGAGGCAGGGTTGTGATCCTCATGCTCTGGCTAGCGATAGGGTAGGACACCATGGGTGTGGTGGCGTGACTCATGGTGATGCCCGGCAGAGGCTGCGCCATGGACACCGCCACCACCGGTGCCACGGAGACAGCCACCGGCGCCATGGAAACGGGGGGCGCCATCCCCTGGGCGATTGTCTGTGCCAGGGCGGCGGAGAGCGGGGTGATCTCGGGGTTGAGGTGGGGCGGCGGAGCAGGAGGAGGTGCGGCGTTGCTCGGGGGGGCCGAGGGGCCGCCGGTGGGCACTACCAGATCCTGCTGGGTGACGGGCCGGGGCTGCAGCCCGGCGCTGCTCAGGGTGGTGTGGGTCTGGGCAATGCTGTGGTTGTAGGAGCTGACCGCCAACACAGGGGGCGCCAGGCTCTGGTCGTTGGGGGCAGGGGTGGAGGACAAGGTCATCACTTTGGCCTGGCTCCGGAACTGGGCGTTCTGATCCAGCAGCACCTCATTGGTGGCAATCAGATTTGACACCTGACACACACACACACAACAGAACACAGAATACACACGGGCCAAATAGATGTAAATAAATAAATAAATAGACATCTACTCAGTGAAGGTCTTTCACTCTAACCTGCTTCTTCAGCTCTTCCACTCTCTTTCTCAAGAGAGAGTTCTCCTCTTCCAAGAACCTATACTCTAGCAGGCGGGGGGGCAGAGGGGCCTGAACCCCCAGGTCATAGTGCCCGCCGCCTCCGACCGCGTCCAGCCGCAGCCCGTCCAGCCTCCTTCTCTTCAGCTGGAGAGCCGTGTGGTCCACCGGGGGCTCCAGGGGGCCCGCTTCGAACAGGCTGCCTTCGAACAGGGGGTCGTACACGGAGCACGTGGCCCTGTCGTAGCGCCTCTGCCCCATCCCGCTGATGGATAAGCAGCCGCCCATCCCGCCTCCCACCCCCACGACCCCAGACATGCCTGGGTCTCTGCAGCCGCCCAGACTGGGGCAGCCCATGCCCATTGCGTTACCCCCGCTGCCTGCGCCGACCAGACCGGCCATCCCTCCGCACGCGGAGCCCCCGCTGGCTCCGACCACCCCGCCGGCGGTCACTATCCCGCTGGCCCCCGCCCCTGTCACACCGCCCACCCCTGCTCTGGAGGGCTCGTACTCGTAGTCCTTTTTCACGTGGCGGAATTTACACTTGTTGCCTCTCTGGCACTCCCCTTTCAAGAAGTCTCTGCAGATGGGGACCTCGCCGCGACTGTGGGGTAGATCCATGGGCGACAGGCCGAGTCGCGCCGCCACGTTCCCCCGCAGTCGCAGCGGCAGCTCGCCACTTTTCTTGTAGTAGTCCTCGTCCTCTTTGGAGCCGTGGACGAAGCGGCAGTTGGACCGCATGCACTCTTTATTCTGGTAGTCGTGGCAGAAGATAAACTCGTTCTTCTGCACCCCCAAGTCGGGAACCTCGTTGAAGTCCGGGTGTCTAAAACGGCAACGTTTGCCTCGCTTGCAGACGTTCCGTATGAAGTCCCGGCATACGCCGTCCAAAGCCATTCCAGAGCCCAGCCCCCCACCTCCGCCACAGCTGGTGCCATTCCCGAGAGCCCCTACTCCGCCCATACCCGCAGAGCCAGAGACGTTACCGCCAACACCTCCCCCTGAGCCTACTCTGCCCTCCCCCGGACCAGACCCAGGACCTCCGTCCTCACCCAGGATGCTTCCACTCCCACTGCCTGACAGGTAAGCACTGTCCCGTTCAGGCATGGCGCTTGGCCCAGCACGAGGTGAATACAGCACTCATGTGTATGTGGGGAGGTGACTAAGACTGGTGATCATTTATAAATAGAACCAAAAAATAATAAGTCGCTGACTTGTGGGACAGTGCAGTCTTCTATTCGTAGTTCTGTAAAGAAAAGGAATACATGCACTTAGTGGGTTTATGAAGCTGTATCTAAAGCTACTTTATAAAATGGGGGAGACCGGAGATAGTTGAAAAGTAAAATGGGTCAGTTGTAAAACTGTCAGTTTCTCTAATCAGGAATAAGTTATGAATCACGTGATTCACTCTGCACATGCCCATTGAAAAGTCATTTTTGCACATGTGAGGAAGTAGCACACTGTGTGGCAGACAGACCATTTTACATGGAAAACATTATTTTGAGGTTGAATGCTTTTTTACATAATTTATTTTGGGATTGCATTACCTGCGTTAAATTTAAATTCACCAAACTTATATCACGTTTATTGGGTGTCTATATAGATATATTTGATTAAAGTTGTTTGTGCTAATACTTTACCTGTTACTGGTTAAGAGATGGTAGTTCATGACTACAGGAGTCTGAGCTACCATAGTTGTAACACCAATAAAAATGATTTACAACCAAGCAAAACTTAAGCTCTATTTATCAATTTTCAGTATATCTAGGTCTTGGAAGGAAAACTGACTGAAAACTGATGTGCGCGCATGCGCACAAACATACAATAATCAGTGCATTATTTTATTATTACCCTCACACACCAATTACGTTAATGCTTTTTAAAGTTTTGAATATAAATCTTTCTATATTAAGTTTTTGTCATAATCGTTTTTTCATAATGTTCTTAATGCTATGAACCAAGACTATGTGGTGAATTGTAACATTTCACTGTTTGTGTTGTAGAGATAATGTAGCAGAGACATGTAAAGAGTTTGTATCAAAGTTTGAATGCAGTCTTACAAACGCTCCAAGATTCAGACAAAAACGTGAAAAACATTCAACCATCCCCGGTCTCCCCTACATGGGGTCTAAGAAGTCCAGGACAAGATGTCACTGTAATAATTAAGTAAACTATTACCATTTAAAAAGGGTCTAAATAGCCCGATTATATTTCATTAGCACGCAATTTTAAACAGGGTAGATACAAATACAAACAACGCATAACTAAATGCTCGACAAAATGGAAAACTAACATTTTTGGTTATTATTAAAGAATGTTTGGCGTGGTGCTATTGATGCTAAGTAGGCTATCTTGCTAGTTATTTAGTCAGCCATCTCACCACCAGTAACGCTAAATTGCTACTACTGATTCTGGCTTACCGTGCAGACTGGACCTAATACTCAATAATGTTCCTCCGATACAAGAGAAACCATTCTATAACCAACAAAACTGTTGGCGTCTTTAAAAAGCAGGCTAATATAATTTGATCAAAAAAGCACTTAAGCCCGTGCGCTGTATTTACCACCTATGACACGTCCTTACTAACAACCAACGAAGAAGACTGACGCTCGTATCATCTTCTTCTTCTTCCGAGCAGTTAGCATTAAGAATGCATTACCGCCATCTACTGTGCTCTATACATCGTGAATGCAAGTTTCCTTCGAAAATGCATTTGCGGCAATCTCTGTGGTAATGGTAGATACATGGCAATAAAACCAATGCTCATATACCATTTCCACTTTCCCTTCCATTCCTTTCATAAACTATTAGTTGGACTTGGACATAAAAGAAACTTTATGCATTTACCAATGGATTTTGTCTGCCACCTGCTGGTAATAATAAAAACTTGAAGTTTCAAGGTCTATAATTGTGATTAATTGAAAATACAAATATATAACGTTAGTTAGTTAAGTAATTCATCAATTTAACAGAAAAAAACGTGTCCTGTAACAGCTATTATTTACAATAATAGTAGGCTACACTTCGTTCAGTTGGTTAGAATCGCTTAGTTTTAAAATAGTTGATTTGGCTTGCGCATGTGGCGCTTCTCTCACATGATGTAAGCCTATAGCTGTAGTTGATGCCGGTTTAACAATATGCAAATTCCGGCGGACGTGTAGCCTAGCCGATTGTGCATATGATCAGTAAGTCATCTTACTTTCCATAACGGCGACTTAGTCTTTAGTTTTCTGTGCGTGCGTCTCACCTGCGGTGGCACAGGTAGCTATTAAGATGGGCATGCGACGTGTTTACGTCTGGGCGTTTTCCTGCATGTTGATTTCTGCAGCTCTAGGTTGCCTTTGCGAGGCGCAGACTGAATCTTCAGATATTAAACGAAATTACTACGAATTCCTTGGTGTTCTGCAGACAGCCACGGAGAAAGAGATAAAAAAGGCTTTCCATAAACTGGCAGCCAAGTACCACCCTGACAAGAACAAGAGACCTGATGCAGAAAAAAAATTCAGGGAGATTGCTGAAGGTAAATAATAATGACCCACAGGACAGGTGCATCTCAATTAGTAACCTATTGTGGACAAGTTAATTAATTTTCAATATTGACAAAGTTAACTCGTCGTATTACAAGAAGTGAAATTGTTCAAGCCGATTTGTTTTAACTTAACGCTTTACATGTCATGAAAACCCCAAATTCAGTATCTAAGAAAATTAGAATAGGACATAACGGTGGAAATGTTTTAATACAAGCACATCTGCCTTCTGAAAAGTATGTTCGTGTACAAGCACTCAGTACTTTGTTGGGGCTTCTTTTGCATGAATTACTGCATCTATGTGGCGTGGCATGAGGTGTTATGGAAGGAAGCCCATTGCTTCGATATCAGCCTTCAACTCGTCTGAATTGTTGGGTCTTGTGTTTTTCATCTTCTTGACATTACCCCATACATTTTCTGTGGGGTTCAGTTCAAGCGAGTTTGCTGGCCAATAAAGCACAGTAATCCCATGGAACCAGGTATTTACCTTTGGCAATGTGGGCAGGTGCCAATTCATACTGGAAATTTATATCAGAATCTCCATGAAGCTTGTCAGCAGAAGGAAACATGAACTGCTCTAAAATGTCTTGGTACACAGCAAAAACTCAAGTGTTGAATTTCCGGTGTTAAGTAGCCTAGAGTTGACCAGAGTTAATAACAGAGTTAATTAAAATGTTTGCAACACTGGTGGTGTTCAAATCTGCCGCTGTTCGCCAGAGTTCCATTCCGGAGTTCCATTCCGTATTTCACTATATCACCATCCATCCATCCATCTTCATCCGCTTATCCAGAGTCGGGTCGCGGGGGCAGCAGCTCCAGCAGGGGACCCCAAA
>JAODUK010082181.1:0-15332 GCA_027564635.1 Typhlichthys eigenmanni
GACTATAGTATAGGGCCTATAGTATGACTATAGTATAGTGACATAGGGCCTCTAGTATGACTATAGTATAGGGCCTACAGTATGACTATAGTATAGGAGCTACAGTATGACTATAGTATAGTGACATAGGGCCTCTAGTATGACTATAGTATAGGGCCTATAGTATGACTATAGTATAGGCCCTACAGTATGACTATAGTATAGGGCCTATAGTATGACTATAGTATAGTGACATAGGGCCTATAGTATGACTATAGTATAGGCCCTACAGTATGACTATAGTATAGGGCCTTCAGTATGACTATAGTATAGGGCCTATAGTATGACTATAGTATAGGCCCTACAATATGACTATAGTATAGGGCCTACAGTATGACTATATTATAGGGCCTATAGTATGACTATAGTATAGGGCCTATAGTATGACTATAGTATAGGACATATAGTATGACTATAGTATAGGGCTTATAGTATGACTATAGTATAGTGGCATAGGGCCTATAGTGTGACTATAGTATAGTGGCATAGGGCGTATAGTATGACTATAGTATAGTGTCATAGGGCCTATAGTATGACTATAGTATAGGGCCTATAGTATGACTATAGTATAGTGTCATACGGCCTATAGTATGACTATAGTATATTGACATAGGGCCTCTAGTATGACTATAGTATGGGGCCTACAGTATGACTATAGTATAGGACATATAGTATGACTATAGTATAGGGCCTATAGTATGACTATAGTATAGTGGCATAGGGCCTATAGTATGACTATAGTATAGGGCCTATAGTATGACTATAGTATAGTGTCATAGGGCCTATAGTATGACTATAGTATAGTGTCATAGGACCTATAGTATGACTATAGTATAGTGTCATAGGGCCTATGGTATGACTATAGTTTAGGGCCTATAGTATGACTATAGTTTAGTGGCATAGGGCCTATAGTATGACTATAGTATAGTGTCATAGAGCCTATAGTATAACTATATTTTAGTGGCATATGGCCTATAGTATGACTATAGTATAGTGACATAGGGCCTCTAGTATGACTATAGTATGGGGCCTACAGTATGACTATAGTATAGTGTCATAGGGCCTATAGTATGACTATAGTATAGGCCCTACAGTATGACTATAGTAGAGGGCCTACAGTATGACTATAGTATAGTGGCTATATTATGACTTGTATATGGGCTATAGTATGACTAACGTATAGGGCCTATAGTATGACAATAGTATAGGGCCTCTAGTATGACTATAGTATAGGCCCTACAGTATGACTATAGTATAGGGCCTATAGTATGACTATAGTATAGTGTCATAGGGCCTATAGTATGACTATAGTATAGGGCCTATAGTATGACTATAGTATAGTGGCATAGGGCCTATAGTATGACTATATTATAGTGTCATAGGGCCTATAGTATGACTATAGTATAGGGCCTATAGTATGACTATACTATAGTGTCATAGGGCCTATAGTATGACTATAGTATAGTGTCATAGGACCTATATTATGACTATAGTATAGTGTCATAGGGCCTATAGTATGACTATAGTTTAGGGCCTATAGTATGACTATAGTTTAGTGTCATAGGGCCTATAGTATGACTATAGTATAGTGTCATAGGGCCTATAGTATAACTATAGTTTAGTGGCATAGGGCCTATAGTATGACTATAGTATAGGACCTATAGTATGACTATAGTATAGTGTCATAGGGCCTATAGTATGACTATAGTATAGTGTCATAGCGCCTATAGTATGACTATAGTTTAGTGGCATACAGCCTATAGTATGACTATAGTATAGGGCCTATAGTATGACTATAGTATAGGGCCTATAATATGACTATAGTATAGTGTCATAGGGCCTATAGTATGACTATAGTAGTGGCATAGGGCCAATAGTAAGTTTTCAGTGGTTTCAGTCTGATATTGACTATACTTGTTTCCACCTAGTTGTCCCTGCTTTCAGTTTCACAAATTAGTGAAAAGAGGATAGATATTGTTATGGTTATGGTAGATTACCCTGTTTTACTCAAGCCATTCATCTGAAAAGAAAATAATAGATGCAAATTGTGTCGTACATTTCATAATCACATTGACATGCTCATTATGTAAATTAATAAGGTTGTCTGCTGTGCTTCCTTTTTGCACTTCACACATACTTTGAGTATGACTTTAGTGATTAGTAACTATACTGAAATAGAATTATCAGCATTTGTTAAATTCTGACATATACCGGTATCAGAAAATGAAAAGCAAATTACATTGTACACATTGTACTTAATTATTAGGGTAAACATAATTCACAAGAATTTATACATTTTTCAGTATGTTTTTAAATATTTTGATAGGAATGCTTCAATGCTTCAGCATCATATTGGATCTTGAATACTATAATTCACTACAAAAGCATTAATATTACTATTTACTTGATTCTTAGCAAATACATGGTATGTCAACAGCAGTGAAACCTTTCTCAGTGAAACACACTAACTGTATCAGTAAGGACTACACATCCCATTTCGATGGAAGAGCACCACTGAAATGCAACGAGAGCTCTGTTGGTGTACGATACGTTTCCAATGTCTCCCAAAGCACAAGCAGCTTCATTGAAATTGATCCAGCAGGCACACACGGGTGATGGGGGAAGGCCAGACACGGCAAGAATCAAATCAGCCATGCTCAGCTTGACACCACCAAGGATGTCCAGGTAAGGTTGTATAACTCTGAGCCTGAGTCATACACACATTGGCATTGGGTCACTATTGCAACTCTGACTATTGAGGGTTGTTGTTGCTGATGTTATTGTGGGCTTTGTAATGACAACTCTTTTATCATTAATTATTCTATACTGGGGTTTTATCAAGTGGTTTTACACTACAGTACATTCTCTTCTGAGGTTATATCAAGTGGTTTAATGTTAATTTATTTACAATTAGCTTTTATTCAAAAGTGACATAGCTGTCATTCATTAGCTGAATTGACCATACACCAGTCATACAGTAAATGCTATACTGAGTCAGGTAAGAGTTATAGAGGGCAATGAGAAAGGTAGAGGTCTGGCTGAGTCATTCGTGTTCTGAAATCCACTGGCTTTACGGCTGGTTATTGAAGGAATATACTGTATTATTTATTATTAATGATCTATTGTCTTTTATTATATTTTTACAGCTTTGATTTACTACCATAGTTGTTTTTTATTGCGATGAGGAGTTACCCTATAAGCTCTGGGGAGAAAACTTTTCCCACCATATTCTCTCTCTCCAGTTCAGATGACTTTTGTTCCACTTCTAATAAGATCCCTGCTGCCTTTGTTATGGCCGGCGGGCATCTGCTAATGTACGTGAGCCCGGGCAGCCAAGCTTTCTGTAGGTTTGCAGACCCACTTACAGTAAATTGGCAAATACCACATTACGCTGCTGCCTGCGTTGCATTGCTAACCACATTGGAGAGTCAAGAGGCCCTTCGGTAGCCTTTCTTCTAAGCAGGTGAGTCACCACAGTTCAGTGCCCAAGAGCGTTCAGCCGTCCTGCATCTGTCACATCTGCTGATGGCGCAGCTCCGTCGCAAAGGTCACTCAATTACCCAGTTTATAGACTTGGATCTGAACCCTGTCGCACTTTAGACAGGAACTAATTCTCTGGCCTCCACTGAACCCCCACCCCAACTCCCTCGCTCCATGGTACCTGAATGCACTGTTACCGAGTGTTGAGAGGGGCTGAAGTGGCTTTTAGGTAGACCTGAGCAGCCAGCTTGTCAGCTTCGCGCCTGACAACTGATGGGAGGTTAGGAGAGCTGAGGGAATAGAGAGGGAGTCAGAGGAAGAGGTGGATAAAAGGAGGAAGGTAGACAGGGTTGGAGGGATGTGAGACATATTAGATAGCTGAGAGACAGTGATGGATGGATTTATGGTCAAGGAAAGAGCTGAGAGAGAACAGAAAGAGATAGATACACTAGATGTGTATTTGAACCACAGATAAACAATGAAAGTGTCCTGCCCAGCTACCTATAAGTAAGAAAGTACTAGGTAGAGGGTGGAGGAAGAGCAAAAACGTTTGAGGTGTGAAAAAGGAATATGTTGGTCAACTCAGTGAAAAATCTTTTTTTACAGAGGAGGATTTAGAAGAAAATCGGATTATCATAAAATGAGATCATCTCTTGCTACATTCATCTTCATAATACTGATTCTGAGGCTATGTGATGATAAGATGCATTAATATATGCTCAAAGAGCACGTTTTTCTAGTAAGTACATTATGTACATTTAGATCTACATTAGCTGCTGGCAATGCAGACCAGACTCTGTGATTAATACATTTACCGATATGGAATTTAATTAGCATTTTAAAACCTTATTTTGGCAGGGTAGTTTTATATGTGACATGTATTCCTAATACCTTAGCATTATACATTTTGTCCACAAAATCTTGATTGAGAAGTTACTTGCAAACCAATCTCAAGAACATGATTGGTCGAAGCATACTGTACATGCACGTTTATGCTTCAGCATGCATGCCCAATTGCCCATTGTCCATAACACTTATCTTCAGATGAGCATTTGTCATAATTCAACTATACAATATAGTAACGATAAGGCTGTAATACAATTAGAGAACAATGTAGTATTTTTAATACCAAGATTAGTTTAGTAAACAGCCATGGATTAATTGAAGGGATGATAAGTGTGATGAGAATGTAAATGTAGATGTCAACATTGACTGCCGAATGATTCCCCAAAAGCAAAATGACCAAAAGTCTCTCTGATCCCCTTGAGCAGGACAGACACAGGTTGAATGAATACCTGTATTTGAATGGTCACTTCTATGGGAAATGCGGATATTTGTATTCATAAATTAATCAGTTTTCAGCCTAATATTCCCCTCAAGGTTGTGGGGACTGGAGACAATATTAGCATATTTCAAGTATGAGGCAATAACACCCACTGTAATGGATTCATAGGATCCAAGTGCAGGACGGCAGGGTGACAGAAATGCATTTGATAAGGCAGTTTTTTTCAGGCAGATATCGTGGTCAAGGAACACAAGCATGTTTGGTAACAGGTTCATAATGGCAGAATAGGACATGGTTTAGCAGAAATCAGAATTAAGACAGAAATATGGTGTCAGTAACAGAAAACTAGTCACTCCCTTTGTGATTTGGGTCTGGGCAGTGGGCATACTCCATTGGGAAGTGTTTGCAGTCATTGCATCCTACTGGCCGTAGACCTCTGATTAATTTTGAAATTTTGAAATGTTTGGACAGCTTTTAACAAATCGCCGTTGCTACAGCTGTTTTGATCGCCTCATCTAGCTCTACCACCATTTTCAAACACGCTTGACTTCAATGTCATCTCACTTTACCCACCCTGAATGGGTCGCCAGCATGGCGGCTATGAAAACATTGCAAATTGCGAACAATGCGAACAGGGTTTCCAGACTATAGTCGGGTGCAGCCAAGCTAATAGATCTGTGGTTAATTTTGAAATGATTGGACAGCCTTTCACCAATATACAGTAAGTGTGGCTAAAACTGTATTGTTTCATCTAGCGCTATCACCATTTTGAAACAAACGGTTGACTTCAATTTCATTGCACATACCCACCCCCACTGATCGCTGATTGGTCCATCATCCAGTCAGCTGTGCGGACGCTAAAGTGACCGGCGTTTTCAGCCTATAATCTTAGAAAAGATTGAGTTTGGACAGGAAATATCCAGCCAAAATGTAACAGAAACACAAGGTTTAATTAAATACAGGAGGGAACAGGCGAAAACAATAATCAAATCAAGGACATGAAGCAATGGAGCAGGCAGAAACTCAGAATTGAACAACAGACAGACTGGAAAAGCTAAATGGACGGGAAAATTAGCAATTCTTGAGATGTTACACACACATCTTACCTCTTATCTGAATCATAAATACTGCATTTTGTACCTCCTACTAGTCCTGTGTGAATATTTATGAATGTTGCATTCATTCCTTATAGAGTCCTCATATTTGGTCTGATCTTCATCAGAGTCACAATAATAGACTTTAACTAACACCACAAAAGAAACACAATTGTATCATGCCATTTTGAAAACATTGTTGAGGTTATTGGGGGGGGGCTGACCTCTATCAATATGTCTGTTCTCTTTACAGTAGCTCAGTTATTAGCAGAACATTCAGCTTTTGTGTAATGTAAATTGATGTTGAGTTGAGAGTTTTTGGTGCTACTGCCGTATTCCCAACGAATTCTATTTGTTCATCTGTGATTATTCCATTTCTAAATTTCCTTATGATTTACATCTGTGAAATCAGAGGCTACAATAACATGGATGCATATAGGTCTCTGTGTCAATACTGTATGTTGTTGCACAAAGCTCATCACAGCGAATGTCCCTTAATAAACACTGAAGGGCCTTGTGCCAAGACGCACAACCCGTGTGCTAAATCATTAAGATGATTACCCACCACCGTTAAATATATTTCCTCTTCCTCAAATGCCTCTGATCAAAATCACGGCACACATTTTGAGAGGTGAAAAAAAGACCTTGATAAATGATTCAGCACGTGACTGATGATCACTTCCCGTAACTTTCTGTTCATATGGACAGATTAATTTGAGGATGAGTTTGTTGATGTGTTCACTGTAAGTGGGTGTGTGTCTGTTCCTTTGTGAATGCCAATGCATGTGACCAGAAGTCGTACTTATGTCCAATGTCTATGTCTTTGAACTGATTAGGGAAATGTTTAGTGAGTGACCCAGCTGCAATCTCTTCAAATTAACTGGCCATGCTAAAGGTGACAAGCAATCTGTATTGCCCAGAGAATTATTGTGAAGTATTAATTTATCACCCCGCACACTATGAGAGGTTATTAATTCCTTTACCTGCAAAGGTTATTGGAATGATAATATCACTGCATGATTTATCATTGTAAGCCACTGAATTATAATTACTTGCAGAATTACCTGAAGTCATTCTCCTTAACTGCCCAAGCAGGTCCTTTTACAGAGGTTTAAAATCCTAATCGCATCCAGCTGTAAATCGATACATTCTGTATTGTAGCCTGCCTTCATGGAAGCTAATCATTATATATTACGGACCACACTGTTATTCAAATGGAGACAGGCACAAATGAAACACTGCTTTTGCTCTGTTTATTTAATAATGGAAACACGTTTAAAACTATTGAATCACTTCATTTTGAGAAAAGTATGCATAATTATATAATAAGAATGCAGAGCAATTAAAGGTTTGGTAAGCGATTGTAAGCTAATACACTGTTAAATTCAATGAGTATTATTTAAGTGTGGTCCATGAAATACAATGATTCACTTCATGCTATCTTTGTGGGGGATTGTACAGTTAGCAATGGGGTGTGCGCATGTGCGTGCCAGTGGTGATGGAGCGGGGTAGGGGGGTTTACAAGCAGACGTGATGGAAGAAATAAATCAGGGTGGTGCGGCCCTGTCCCTACTCCCAGCTATAATCTCTAATTTCCATCTCCCATAATTGATCTAATTTGAGCTACTTAGGATTGTCCTCTGCATTGCCAGACACAGCTGTTGCCCAGCTTGTCAGGGAGTGATAATTAGATGCCACCACCAATGCGTGGCGCAGAGTTAACTCTGTCAACATGGCGTTGTCTCATGTGGCAAACCTATCAAGCTTTTGTTTGTGCTCTCATGACACAGTGACCACGTGAGGCTGAAGGTCTGCAGCTACAAGAGGTTGACTTTAAAACAGCCATTGAGCCAGGCTGTAACACAATATATAACACATATCATCATTTGATATACTGGAATGGTAGAAGGAATTGCAAAATAAAATTTAATAAAACCTACAGTAGATGAGGTACGGGTGCAAAATGTTCTTTTGTACAACTGTGTACCGTTGCTACAAGTCCAGTGCAAAGATATCACACAGCGCTGAAGACAAACCATTGATTATACAGCAGAATGTACAATTCTGAGAATTGTTGTTAAAAAACAACAACCCAACAAAAACAAGCATGTAATGTACTGAGGCTGGCAGAGATGTTAATAACATTTCTAGCATCAGACTACATGTTTATTATGATAAAAACAGGAGCAGGAATCTATTCACCAGCCTGACAAGCATATGGCTAGGACAGCCAACAGCACTTCAAAAACAAATCAAAACAACTACACATTTATTGGATAATTTAGTCAGTTATTAGACTCAGTCACCTTGTGAGGTTGCATTTCAGGATGTACTGCTGTGACAGCACTTCATGCCACCGCTTCATTCATCACGAGACACTTTAACACCCACTTATATTCTCATTGGCAGTATGCGTTTGCTATTGACCCATCTGTATCAGAAGCTCCTGGCTACGTGGGTCAGAGGAGATGACGGATAAAAGAGTGAAGACCCTCACTCACATTCCCTGGCTGCCCCTTACAACAGCCAACTCCGGAGGTTAAGATTCCATCTTTGTCTCATTTCAATATGAACGGACGTCAGCAGCATACATCATCGTGATGGATTCAGAGTGGATTGTGAGAATAGTCATTTGTCATGTTGTGCCTAACGCATTGCCATCCATCTTGATATCAGAAGACCAGCATATTATAGATTTACTAATAAGCCATTCTGAGATAATTAGTAGGAGCTGAGAAAAAAACATCTGTCCATGTCAATACTGCATTGACATCAAATGAATCAAATCTATATCAAATGTAGGAGATGTACTGTATAACCTCAGCATATACAAAGTATTTCTTTCAAAATGACTCAATATTGTTATAAATATGTATTTGTTTTATTGAGAAGCACGCTATGCAAAGTTATGGGTGTACAGACTGCAGTGCAGTACTTCACAACCATATTTCAAAATCAGCTCGGGGCCCCCATCACACAGATTCATAAAACCAATAACCCCATATACTGTACTACTAATATTGTACATTAACAAAAAGAAAAGAAAAACTTTGAGAAAAAAATCAGATTCAGATTTTAAAATGTTGAAATCATGTAATGGGCCCGATAAAATCGTTGTGTGGCCTGCTTGGGTGTCCTCACATGTTGAGAACAACTACGGGTTTCTATTTTTGGATTGGTGTTTTCAATAGACTTAGCGCCTTACTGTAGTGCCTTAAGATTAGCCTCATCGGCGTAGTGAGCAACAGTGTGCTGCTGGTGTATTGTGAAGTGAGATGTGGGGGCGGCAGAGACCGGGGAGAAGAAATCATTCTGCTGTACAATAAACTATTGCTGCCAGACTGAAATTTAGATTGCACAGGCAATAGGAACAGTTACAGGCCAATGGAATAGTTGTGTGATTGGTGCTTTTTGTGCCTCTTTCTTGCCGCAAAGAGCCAACAGCAGATAATATGCCCCAGGTCCTCTCACAAACAATACTTCTTTTGTACAATAGGAATACTAAAGGGAGAAGCTTTCAGAGTGCATCTTTGGCTTGGTAAAATTAGTATTATTAGGTAGAGGACCTGTTAGATTGGTGGAACCATCTACGGTACCGTAGTGTGTGAGGTGGTTTGTAGAGATGCAGATACAAGCACACCTCTCTCTCTCTCTCTCTCTCTCTCTCTCTCTCTCTCACACACACACACACACACAAGACCATTAACTACGGTATCCTTCACTGACTTATAAGGATTCTCTAGTTTTCACCTTCATTCCATGAGTACCTTTCCGTCTGCTGGGGCCAAATTGCAGGCCCCCAGCATGCATCATTGATGGCTCCCTTTCCATATCACTCAGACACGGTGGTGTTCTTTAGCCTATCACTCTCTCTGTGGCAGTTGGAGCACATGTGTAACACAACAGATATGCGCGTTAGGGCTGTGTTGTTTCCAAACAGAGCGTGAGATGATGCTTCGACAGGCCTGGCAGCTTGCTGTGGCACCAACAGCGCTGCTTATCCACTGCCGTAATGGTCGCAATGCACTCTGTGTGCATGCTTTAACAGAGGAGTGGGTTGGAAAAGGATAAGCATCACCAGATAAGCTACAACGTCAATATGGTGCCCATGATATACTATGGTATCACTATAGGCAAATCTGTGGTATACAATGTATTGTGAATGACTACAGACAGTACACCATCATTCAGGATGTGTGAAGTTATCATCAACAGCAAAACAGTTAATTGCATTGATGAGAACATTTCGCTACTTGCCAAGATGAGCGTGTCATGAGTTTAATAAGGTCGCACACCTACTTTGTTTCCAGTTGTAATGAGCCGAGGACCTCAAGTGGACAGTAAATGAACAACCCCCCAGTGAATATCCTGTGGTGTGGTGGAGCGGACATTACCAGACACAGATGTGTTCATTAAGGATGTTTACTCAGGCTATTGCTGGCATTATTATCCCATGTAGCTCATAACCTCCTCACACATATATTCATCCCCCGTTGAAGCTGACAGGGATCGAACCACATAAAAATTGCCCACTCTCATTGCTTGTGTAGCCTGACCTTTTACTGCCTGTGCACGCACGCGCGCGTGTGTTGGGATTCCTGCAAACCATCTGTTAAGCAAATGATCACCTGTTCATTAGTGAGGGTGATATGACTTACATTGAAGGATGATGTAAGGATTACATTTACACCTCATAATCAATAAAATTACTGCTCAAAAGTTGTCATTGATTCAAGTTATGAGATCGGAGTGCCATGAAAAGTGTCTCCATGATATTGTGCAGTAGCCTTAATGTTTTATAATATAGCAGGTTGATGAGACAATGTGGTTTCTGTCAATATCCAGTCATTTATTTTTCATATACATCCTTGTTTTGTTGTACAAATGAGGAAACCAAAGTGGAAAGTGTTTTCTGCTCAATTTACTGTAATACCCTGACAGGAGGTCACATTCAATGGGGTTGTTATTTAAAAGCAAATAGAGGAATTGAGCTTAAGAATCGCCAGCGTAATTATCTGAGCAGAACAGAACAGTTGTTAGCTGTAAATATGTTCTAGCTCAATCATTAGCATACCTTCAGCTTGTGCTTTCTCCAATTTCAGATTTTAATTTGAATAACGGCGATTGGCATTTTGTTGTGCATTGTTTTGATTATACAGCCTGGTCTGCCCGCCCATCGGCAGACTGACTGATTCCAAGTGAATGCTTTTTCTATGAGGCATGAAACGTAACTGGTAAACAACGCACATTGATTTCCAAAGTAAATGCATTGCTTTCAAGTGAGGCTGGTATACATTGATCGAACACATGCACTTGAATAATCACTATCTCCCTCTTTCTCTATACCCTTCTTTGTCTGGTCTGTTGATCTGTTCATATTTAATCACTCTTTCTTCCCTTTCCCCCTGTGAGTGGTTGTGTGTGTGCAGGTGTGTCTATGGGGAATCTCTGCTCTAATGAGCGATTGATACAGATCAGCAGGCTAGCATCCTGACTCGGGTAGCCTCAGGGTTACCTTCTCTCAGCAGCCCATCAATAGTTCTGCTGAGGATGAATGGACAAACACACACACACACACACACACGCACACACACCCCAGAACAATAATACACACATATGTAGCTACTGTAAGTAAAGGAGAGTGTGAATAATCCACTTCACAGCATTAAATATGTTTGAACAGACATTTTTCTAGTAGCATAAATCAACATATTCCCTACAGCTACATTATCTGGTAGAATAGGTTTCAGGAAACACATTGAATCTGAACTCAGTCACCAGATACTTTATCTGCTAGAGAATTTATAATAAGACAACCTCACATTGAAATATAATATGTAACAGTAATAGTATACGGAACTACATTCATTTTGTATATACTCTGCAGCTCCTATATGTCTAAACATTTCAGTTTTAATAGTTTATCTCAGTATATCACTGTCTCCTTTTTCTATTTTTTAGATAATTGAAATTAGTTTTCAATGTGGTTTCATACATTTTTTAAATAAATAAATTAAATGACTGGTGGTCATTGTCAAAAACTACTGCTGCTAAATTTCACATTTGTTCTAGAGACTAGAGATTATGAATGAAGTAGTTAATTTGCAATGAAATAAATGAGTGCACTGGTGAGTCTTCTAAATATGTTCATGTAAATAACTTCATTATTAGATACAGATTATGTCAAAGTTGTCAATATATCCATCCATGTGTCTCTGCATTCCACATTCAGAGGAAAACATTACATTTGATGTATCCGTCTGGAAATCAAATTGTATTCTAATCGGAAAAGTAAAGAAGCAAGAATTAATTTTCATCCTTTTTCTTTTCCAACTATTATAATAGGCAGTGGCGAATATCTTTAGTGTCTCAGTTGAGTCACAGGTGAATGATTATGTATTATGTATGTATGTATTATGTAGAATAGATAAGGCCTCCACATTTCCACTCAAAGTGATTGAAAGTTTGTTTTATGAGTTTGTATTAGCCTAAAAGCCAATATTATACCACTATTGAAATGAGAAACAGAAACAGGAAATTAGCCTATAGTCAACATTTAGTGACAATATATTGATTAGAAATATGTTTCCCTCAGATAGCTTCGCTTGCATTTTAATGCACTTCCCCCTTTCGCCAAAACATGGTGGTGTTGGTGTTTTTATTCTAAATGAAATTACTAATCCACAAAGGCATATTTTACAATAAGTAACAAACAGGAACCAACCTCAACACATTAAAGTATGCTCTCAACTATGGACCAGAACAGATCAGATGATAAGACTGTTAAAGGTAGCTCCAGTGGGAGTTTGCTTATTATGGAACAGATCTTATGTTATGGAAAAAAGTGTTTGTTTTGTCTGTAACGTTAATGTTTAACTGAATGCTGCTTTTCTTGTCCAACTATCGCTTGAATAAATATGTTTTTTATTTTTTATCACAGTGAGACTGCCTAGTTAAATAAAAGTTAACCAAAATAAGCTTGACTGGCTGAACTGAAAATGTTGATTAAAATGTAACTAAATGTTTTGTATTTCGCTGAGATCAGCACGTTATGAGTATATTTATGCCTGAAATAATGGCAGAAAAGTATCTACTAATACAACTTGTGCTCCATGTTTCCGTCTGTTAGCATGACTGGACTCCATACTGTAGCTCTTGTTGCCTGCATCTTGGAAGCAGCAGCTTTGAAATCTACTTTGTGCTTGAGAAGTCTTATTATGGAACAGGGCACTGTTTTGTTGTGCAATGTTTTGTTTTGTATTGAAAACAATGTTTTGACGAGTAGTAATTAGAGGAAAAGGTATACTGCAGGATCAAAATAGATTTTCCAGCAGAATAAAAGGAAACCATTGTGTTTTATGACCGATCTGTGTGTAGTGCCATTTCTGCAAGGGTTATGGAAAATGAAATGTTTGCCATAACTTATAAATGTATGTAGAAAGACATTCCCTTCACTAGACATATACTCATTATTTAAAACCTTAACAAAATGTCAACTATTTACTGATACTAATGGATGAACAATCTACACACTGAACATTATCTTGTAGCTGCTTAGCAAGTTTTTTTACCATAAAGTTTACCATAAAGGGCAGCTATACTGTATATAACTGAAATTATGGGTCAATTGATAGCATTGATGGATAAACAAATGGAATGTTATTCATAAGTCATGATAGTAGTGAATGACAGGCCTACCAATATAAATAACTAACTAAATAAATACATTCAATAGTGTACATTAATACTAAATAATGGAAGCCCTGATGCTTTATGTCATCAGGAATGCTAGAAGAAGATTGTTGATATTTTGAACTCAATCAAAATAGATGTGAAGCTAGCAGTGATGAGTATATTCAGTTACAAAGCCTGACTCCATGTCAACTGTGGGGTAAACGATTGTAATCATATAGCCTACACTTCAAATCCAGCTAATCACATCTCCTTCTGTCCGTTATGTGTGTGTGTGTGTGTGTGCTGAAAAACCAACAACAATCCAGTGTTTCTATACAGCCCGTATGTAAATGAAACAGCAATCACAGTGGTGCAAACCGCACCACACAATCCTAGCCAGCCAGCAAACAATAGGTCTACTGCGGGATGAGTCCAGAAAAGTCCTTATTGTATATGGCGGAAGGAGAGCTGCTTTTTTTAACTTGTTCAAATATCAATACAACTTCTCCAGCATGGCTGACTTGACCTTTAGGCGTGAAAACGTTTACTCTGTTTTGCCGATTGACACAAGAAACATCTTTGCGAAACAACACTGCGATAAGCGGCTATAGGCGTGGGTGTTCTTGGTTCCTGAATATGTTAAGGGGCGGAGTTATTATTCTGCACACAGCAGAGAGAAAGACAGCAGTTAGCGTTTTCTTTTCATTTTGTTTAGGCTATTTATCAGGAACAGATCGTAAATGTTATGGGGTCCCAACTCAGTTTCCGATAGGTCTACCGTACTGGTGTGATACACAAATCTACCTCAATCTCATATTACTGATCGGAACTTCAAGATTGTACCGTACCGTAGTGGTAAGTTTGCGATCGTACGCCTGACAGTATCGTAGAGGCCTACCGGTAGCTACTTTCCAACAAGTGCCGTACGGTAGTACCCCGGTAATGTTTTCTTTTTCTGTGTGTGCATAACTCGTTTATGCTTAAACGTGTTCGTCTCAATATGTTACGGTAAATAAAACAATGTAGGCCTAAATGAGAAATGGTGTAGTTCAATACAATTTCCATCGCTGATATTGCTGTTGACACTGATATATACGACCAGGTTACTGTGGTACGGTAGCCCCCTAACCCATTCATTTAAAGTTACCATAGCCTACAGTGTACGATCGATGCCAATGTGACCATTGACCATATTGCTCGGTCGTCATATGAACTTCTGTCAGACGCTGTTGCAGCTGTGTTGTTTCGTGTTGTGCTAAATTACACGGTGTCATTATATTTAAGCCTGGGGATCTGTATTATATGTGATTATCTCTCATTGACAGTGGGGTTTAAAGTACCGTACATACAACCATGGTGCAGGAATACCAGTCACCTGTCCGGGTCTACAAACACCCATTTGAGTTCATAATGGGGGTAAGTTGTGCAAGTATTTGTTTTTAGTTTTTGTCTACCGTCAAGCAATAGTAGACCGTGCGCAATATTCACTTATTTTGTTTGTTTTTATTTCTACTCTCTTATGTTTACTGGCAATATAAAAAGTGTGAAAGTTGTAGCTACTATAGACCTACTATTTTCCCTGTATGCACACAGTCTTAGGTCATAGCTGAAACCTTATGCTAGCTTAGAAAGTGTCTTAGAATGTGTGAATTGGGTTCAGACACATAGTCGAGCTCTCAGAAGTGGGTCATTCCATGTCAAGTGGTCAGATGGTCCACACTCGACCATCTCCAATTTTGCTGAAAATTTATGTGGATGTA
>JAODUK010082192.1:2500-15332 GCA_027564635.1 Typhlichthys eigenmanni
CAATAATGCCACAGAGCCTGACAAGGAACTGCCAGAAAGGCATGTGTTGCTCCGTAACCGTGACCATTAAGGAGCTGATGTCATATTTCATGAAGATCCCTGAGACTCCATGGCTGCCTGCAGCATGGTTGATGACGCGCTCCTGTATGGGGAAAAGGAGCATAAACAAGCAACAAAGATATTCTTCGGTACGTTCTGCATTCAAAACATACCCCTACCTGCTCGGTCACAGAGTACTGGTGTGTGTCAGCAGAGATCTGGTAGGTGTTAAGTTTGGTGGGTACAATTGTAATGAAGTACTGAAACATGAGGTTATCTGGAGAGAAACAGAAAAATATGATCCAATCAAAGATTTGCAAAAGCATAGTTTCATATACATAAAGGGTTTTGTATTTATTGTGATAGCCTGGTGGTAGCCTTTGTGAATATAGTCTGGCCATGCTCCATTGAGAAGTGTTTGCAGTCGTTTCCTTCTACTTCGCGTAGACCTCTGGTTAACTATAGGACAGCTTTAACCAATCGGCATTGCTACTGCTTTGATTGCCTCAACAAGCTCTACCACTATATTAAAATGTGCTTGTCCACGCTGATTGGGCCGCCAGCAGGATGGCTGTGCAAATGCTAATGCAAACTGGGTTTCTAGACTATAATCTCAGCTAAAAGAAATTGAGCTGAGCGCAATTGCCGGGGGGAGCCAGGCTAGCAGAGTGGAGCTACAACGGTTTCCCACACAACAAGATGTATGGCTATGCAAGCCTTATGAATCTTATGAATTTATAGACTGAATATGAAAATAAACTGAGCAAAGTACGAGGTCATAAAAAATACCCATGAAATTTGTTTATTGTTAAATACTCCTATGTTAAACATATAAAACACTTAACTTGGCCTGATGTCAAAATGTAAAAATGGAATTTGTAGTCATTGTCCCAAAGTGGTAATGTTCAAGATTCAACAAAAACACATAAATGTGACTAAAGTATACAACACACTGCTCCTCCTTCCCCCTACTATTTAATAAAAAATATGATAATGAGATGGTTACCAAAGTGTCTATAGCCTAGTACTCATGACAACTAAGCTATTTAGTAATTAGCCTACAAAGTATAAACATCTGCGTTTGCTTGAACAGCATAGCAGGCTGCTATTTGACAAAACATGTATTATCTTATAATCGCTTACTATACCTTTAATGCATCCAAACAACCGAGCAACATTTTATATAAGGAATCACTGAACAACATTTCAACGAATAGTTCAGGACCAAAACATCTCTAAATAAGAATGTTAACCATAGCTACATATATTTGTAGAAATTGTAAATAACTAATATATAGACCATATTCTCACACACAATTAATTTCAAAAGACAGGAAGCAAAAACCGGTCATATAAGATATCGTGCAACATTATACTGTCCTTCCTTTGTGTATGAAAGTACCAGCCTGTTATGTGTTCATTCATGGTGCCAACAGTTTGTTTTTACAAATGTCATGTTAATGTGAAAACAATGCTATATATCAAAATAAACCTACGATCAGTGGAGACTTTCTCTGTCCCGTCCAAAGGGTTGATAATCCCAGGGATCTCTTCACCAAAGGATAGGTGATCAATCCGGTGGGAGAAGTTATAGGCTGCAATGGGGTTGCAATTCATTCTAAATGTCTTCTGTAGAACTAATGCTCAATATATTTGTACTGTTTAAATAAATACAATGATGTGATGTAAATACAGTGATGAGAAAAGACTCACTCTCATGACTAACTAGGGCTGCTAGATGGGCGTGTCCTCTTGGATGGGGGATTGCCCTGTCGTGGGGTGAAAAGGTCAGAGCTCAAACACTAAACTGCAACTATTGTAATCAGGTTCAGGTGAGTGGGATGACACATGAATGCTTTCAGGGTGGTGGAGCGTTTGCTACAAGTTGAATGAACGTGAATGGCAGGTTACAAAACAGGGTGGGCTGTCCATATAGGCTCACATGGACGACAACAACAACAACAAAGCCATCGTTTGTGTTTCACTGCTGTTGTGTTCCAGCTGTACAGATGCACAACATGATAGCAGAACCTCTGCTGGGGCATAGTGCAATACATCTGTTCCAAATGAAGGATATACATCTACAATAGTGTGGAACATATTCAGATTTTATATTTCATGCATTTCATATCAGAATGAGACAGCAGACATTTTAGATTAAATAATAATGTAATGAAAGCAACATTTGGTACTGGTACTAAGTAATGATGATGACTATACTCACACTTGGGAAACGTGTCGCTCAGTTAAAAAAAAAGTTCATTTAACATTGTCACGTTTCTACGTGGGATACATACTTGCCCACAGTAATGTGAAAGTTTCCTGCCACTTTGTTGACATACAGGTGTCCATGAATCCTGCAGGCACTAGGATGCTCAAGTGGGCTATCCTCTCTGAGGTGGGAGAAAACCGTATCATAAGTATCATGCTTTCCCGGCACAACACACCAACACAATTAGTATATTTTAGACATAATAACATTGATATATTTTAGCCAGTGACTAGTGACAGTGTCTATGGGTTTAAAAAAGGTAAACTGTGATTTTGTTATAATGCAGCCAGAACCAAGCTTGTTTTGAAACAGCAGCAGCATTGTTTTGGTTGGAAACTCCAAGAATATGGTTTGTTATACAATAGCGCAGAGGTCCTCAATGTTCTATCAGCCAAGGACCCCTTGAAACACAGCACAGGGACCTATCACATTATGGTATAAATTATTGAATGGCCGGGCCAACAGTAATGGCCCGGTAGGCCATTTAGTGCCATGTAGAAAAGTAGGCCACTATAAGCCATTAAAATATTTATTGACAGATTTATATATTTATTGCACAGGTTGTATTTATGTTAATATGTATTTTCTGACATTACAATGTTTGGAGGAAAACAACTTTGGAATCAAATATTTTATAGGACCCCCTGCAGTACCTCTGAGGACCTCCTAGGGGTCCCAGAGACCCTGTTGATGACCTTTGCAATAGTGTTTCCAAACTACCTGAGGCAGACGGTCTAGGTTCTGGAGGGTGAACGACTACTACTACTACTGCTGCTACTACTACTACTACTACTACTACTACAACAACAACATACCTGGGAGGGAGCGCAGTGGGAGCTCCTTTAATCACATTTTTGAAAAGAACATCTTGCAGAGCATGTTCCTCTCTCAGACGCTCCTGGATGTGCAGCAGAGTCCTAACAGTGAGTGCCAAAAGGGTTATGGGTAAATTATCTGAAAAAATTGCTGCAGTGGTCTCTTAATTTTGTCCATGGCTGTATATATCATTATTTAATCAGCACGAGGACTAATGTTGAGGTAGGGATATACAGTGCCTCTACAACTTGTTTGCTAATACAAAGACAATTAGCAAACAATATTAATGCAGGGTAACTAATCACATACAGACTTATGTGAATGAACGCCTTAAATTACTTACATGTGCCACAATCTTTGTTGAGGAGACAGATCAAAGTGGACCTAACAAAAACAAGGCAAAAATAATTAAAATTGGACATTACTTATACAAGTTTAAATGTAAACATGAGCTATCTGAGAGTGATGCTCACTGGTTCATATTGTAAGCCATCGGACGCAACCATGGTCTCTGCCAGATCTAGAACATCTGCACCTACAACTGCATTCATACACAAGCAAATAATTACATTAAACAATGATTGGGAGCGAGGCTACAATATAATTAAAACATCAGAATTCATACTTACATTGGCACCTCATGGCCACAGTGATGTCAACATTTATCCTCAATTTACTGTAAATTATAAAATATACAAAGTTAATTTGGCCTTTTATGAATGAATAAACAACCAACTAATCTCAGGGGTCAGTAACGGTACAATTCCTCAATATTATAGTTCCTTCAGAAAAGTTACATTTCCACCCCAGATCACAGTTTATGTTTAACATCACTGTACACATCATGTGTGCACACTTTAGTGGGAGGAGCAGTACATCTGATTGTAGCAGTGTAGAGGAGTGCCAGTCACTTATGGGTATTGAGTTCAAAACCAAAACAGTCAATTCATGTAATGCTGGAGTCAACCACAGGGGGAATTCCAAAAGAAGTCAAGCAGCATTCCTTTTCTCTCTCCCTCTCTCTCTCGGTGCTGGCATAACATTTCAGGGATTATTTAATTTTTTACCTGATGAAATCCTTGTCTACTTCATACTCATACTTCATCCACGTGTCTCTGTAGACAAAGAATTCCAGGAAGGCAAGGACAGCCATTAAAGTGAATGCTATCAATGACACTGGAGAGATGTAAAGAGAGGCACACATAAATCACGTGTTACATACTTGCACAATCACATAAATCAACGTTAATATATAGTTTGATGGTTAAAACAGTACTTTGCACACATTATATAATACGGATCATTTACCTGTCCCACCAGTGGCTGTAGTCTCTATATAGCTCTCAGGAATCTTGGGGAATGCGTCCAACTCCTTTACTAAATTCAAAGCCTTTTTCTTGGTCAGTCTCCTCATTTTGACAGCAACTGTTGGTGTCTAATCCATAGAACTATATCGGTCTAATCCCGCATACAGTCACTATGTACTGGATAACATTGGCATTCAATGAAATCATAAATTATAGCTTGTTATACCTACATCTAGACATGCTATCTGCTGACGCTACAGCTACTCCTGTATACACTGAGATCGACTAATATCAATACTATTTACTGTTAGTACAATCCATGGTTTCAGGTGCTTATTCCATTGCTAACACGTTAGGAATATATCCTAGGCAAAGATTGAGATGAGCAAATAGATGAATGTTCACTGTGAGCAGCTCCACCCTTTGACCCTTCTAGCGGTATTACAAGTGCACCTATTTTGACTTACTGCCCTCCTGTGGTTGTGAAGTGTCCATTCTAATGATTATACACTGAACCCCAAAGCAGATTTGGTTCAGCCTTGGAAATAGATAACCAGAGTAGGCTTAGCCTACTACAAACTTGTTTTAAGATAGAGATGAAGAGAAAACCAGGGCTTGGTGTAATTTTTTATCCATTGAAATCAAGTATCCATATCGAAATCAACCACCCTTTACTCCAATGTATTACTACAATCGCTTTTTTAGGTTTGTGATAAGGTCAACTAATCACAACAACAAAAAATGTTATCCTATTGCAAAATAATATTTGTAATGTATGCATTTGCAAACAAAATTAACAAATATTTGTGAAATATTAACAGAATGCAAATTTATTCAATGAGCAGAAACTAAAAAATGACATGTAAAACATTTAAAATACAAAATGACTGCAGACATTTGTTCTATTCACTGGGATAACACTTAATAAAATAAAAAATAGCATTATTTTACTTAAAGGATGCAGGTTGCACAAAAATCCAATAATTAGAGTATTCAATATTTGTGTTTCTCTACACCAATATCAATGCATTATTAGATATCACAGACAGCTACTCTTTCCAAAATAAATAAGAAACAAAATGTACATTGACCTGAAAGTGTGAAAATACATTTTGAGACTGCATTTTCCACACAGTGTACACTCTCTTTTTTTAACAACCACATGCCACATAAAGCCCAAAATACACCCAGCTGATAACAGCCCTAACCTAAATGTAATTCTGGGCATCATCTGTGACGCAGCCAGTTTCCTTTTCTTTCTAAAATATCAACTGTTGCTTTGGTAGATCCACCATTAGCTGGACAGAGACTTGATTCCACACACTGAAACAAGTCTCATCCCGCTACACCTACCACCACATTAGCAGACCTCTCTACACCATTTCCACAAATCAACTAAACAGACCAAACACCCGTCGGGTGCATTTTGGACTCAAGAGAGGATGTGAGGTCAGTCCACTGGACAAGCATGCTGCGACTACATGCCATTTACTCTGCAGCTACTGAGTCAGGGCCCTCGTCCCTCAGCACAAGTGGCTCTGGGATGTCAGAGGTGGGCGTGTCAGGTGGCTCCTGAGACAGGTCTTCAGAGCATCGGCTCACGCTGGGGGAAATAATATCCGGACTTGTGTCACATGACTCTGTGCTCTGCCCCGAGGTGACAGTAGTGGTTGTCGTGGCAATGCTGGGGGGTATAGGGTCAAACTCATCATCCTCCTCATCCTCAAGGACGGGTGACTCAGGGATGTCTGTGGGGTCAGACAAACAAACACAATTGGGTGATTCATTTGAACTAGTTTAGACCTAGAGGAACGTTCTGTTAGCCTGGCTCAGCCCGACTATTACTCTCAGATCAATATTCCCTGACATTATAATCTGGAAACCCTACTGATTGCAGTAGTGTTCGCTCAGCCGCCTGGATGGCAGACCATTCAACAACCAGTGGGGGTGGCTAAGTGTGATGATGTTGAAGTCAAGTGTTTGTTTCTAAATGGTGGTACAGCTAGATGAAGTGATACCAACACTGGTAGAAATGCTGATTGGTTAAAGGCTGGCCAATAGGAGGTAGCGAATGCAAACACTATCCAATAGAGCGTGTTCAAACCTTTTCACCAAGTACACTTTGGGTCTGGTTACACCAGGCTAACCCTTTGCTTTAATCCACTATCCACCACATATGTGACCTAAAACACAGGTGACTTCCCTATCCACCACATATGTGACCTAAGACACAGGTGACTTCTGAAGAGCACAAAGGCCTCCAAATGAATCGATCGGATCACTACGTCCATATTTTGTATGCTATAAGTTAAAGAGGTTTGTGTAAAGTGTAAACTATAGATATATTTAAGGTCTAATGAAATTGTAAATGTACAGTGGCAGCTGCCATAACAAATGCAACAACAAAGCCACCTTACTACTGAAAGCCTCTGGATACTGTTTAGCAATCTTCCCCTTCAGCATCCTATAGAGAAAGAGAAAATGGTAAATTTAACTGAGAAGTAATTAGCTGAATAAGTAACTGCATGTGGACCTACAACTCACCTGATTCTTCTAAAGATGCTATCTAAATCTTTCTTCATCTCAACAAGGGTACGGGTATGGAGAAGGAAATGTTCGTTCATTTGCTGCAGCCGCACGTTAGACAACCCGTTAAAGTTAATCAGCATTTCATTTGTTTTCTCAAAACGGTCCAGCCTGGTTTCAAATCATTCAGCAAAAGCATATAATATGGTAAGTTCAGGACGTTCCTAAGGAATAGAATGCTTAAATATAACAAGATGATACTTACATGTGTCTCTGAGCCTGAATAATGGCATTTACATCTTCAGAGTTAACCATACTAAGCATCCTGTTACAGAACATTCCTGATGCTGTGGGCTCCATTGATTACAATGCTGCAAAACAAACATTTGTCAAACAAAACCACATAAGCCTAGCAAATAAACACTTGTTTGCACTGTTAAGAACCTATTTTTATTTATTTTGTAGTAGTCTATGTCAACGTCAGAGGGGTCATCTTTGTGTCCATATGATGCGTTCACATATACATTTTCGTACAGTTTCCATTACTTACATCTAGGCATGGGACGATATAAAAATTATTATCATGATTATCCTGGCCAAAATAACTGCGATAGACGATATTATCGCGATTATTGTTATATTGTTATTAAACTCTTAAAATGGCACCAAAACTTACTGGAATAATTTATCTTTAAATTTAGTTTAAAACATATTTTTTATTATGGATTACATTTGTGCTGTACCTTTTGATACAGTGTGATATATTTTAGTTTTAAAACCAGTATTTCAACAAATCCTATGTATATTTTCTATGTGGGGGACACAATGGGCAAGCCGAGCTTGACTAGAAAGATGCAGGCTAAATAAATTACACATAAATACAATTGGACTGTACAAGTGAGCTACAAAGCTTTTTTCCAAGTGAATTGTGAAAATATTCATAGTTATTTAAAGATATTCATGATTATCACGATAATGGACATTCACCACGATACGATTATCATCAGTATTTTTATCGCGATGAACGATAATATCGTATATCTCATCCCTACTTGGTAAAATGGTACCTCTTAACTTAAGGATTCCATGGATACTGGAGGCAAAACGATAGCTCTCTGATATTGCTCATTTATTAAAGTATACCGCTGCCCAGTTTTTTTATTTATTTTTTAGGTGTTATACGGTACACAACTTCACAATACATGTGCCAGTGCAAATAAATGAGAATAACTAAGAAAATGCGTTAAACCTTAATCGTATCATGCACATCAATTTGTCACATAGGCCTACAAATAATATTACATAGTGGCTTTACAGGCAAACAATGAACTTGCATAAGTAACCCATGCATAGATAGAAAACCTTTAATATTTATATATGGAACCATTACTACATTATCTTGCTAACTAAAATACCATTAAACCCAGTCAGATTATTTACTGTTTACCTGACAAATCGTACACTCGTTGAATGTATTTACTCCTAGCTGTGTGAGACAAAGAGGTGTAGTCTATAAGTCTGCAGAGCCACCTCCGTGTTTGTGAACTGTTCTCGTCACATGACAACTATTTCCGGCAGTGTTGTAAAACGTACACCCAAACCGCACGTGAGCTAGCCTCGTGAGCATCCTGATCTCGCGAGCTTCAGTTGATTTCACCGCGAGAAGTCTGGAAAGCCTAGAAATCTCATCTCATCTCATTTGAGGCAGAGATACAGGCCTACCATAATATTCACCTAGTCAATATGGCAGCCTATTTAACTACAGCCTATGGTGTCACTGCACAGGGATAAAGTGTAGCATCTGAACGTTGTCTGCCTTCTAAATAGGTCTACATATTTTACACATTTGTAGACGTATGTAGGCCAAGTCTTAAATACATAATGATGACACGTCACATTGTTTAAAATATGTAGGCTATATTTTAAACTTGAATTACTGATTTAGGCCTATCTACCATTACAAGAACAGAATTCCCCACCCCCCAAAAGATAGGGAATTAACACAGAAAAAACTCACAAAAAATAATTTTATTAAGGAAACAAGTAAAAAAACAAAAAACAAAAAAAAAAAAAAAACATACATGTATAAAAAAAATACAAAAGCTGATTTGTCAAACTTCTAGGTAAAGGCATAACTACAGCACATGCAAAGAGCTCTACAATCTAAGTCGAGTGCAACAAATCTACAAGAAAATAATTAGCCTAAAGTGTAAGGTAGGATATTCTAAAAATGAACAAAGGCTTGGTCCTAATCTGTTTTTAAAATTACACAAGGCATGATACAGAATAAATTAGGTTGCGCACAACTCAACTGATGGGTAAATAAATATGTAACCAACATTTCACAAATATTGACAACTGGTAATTCAAGGCAATACAAAACACTGCCTATGTGAGAATTACGTTCACATAATAAATGATGTACAAAACCAAACTATTTGTAAAAGTCAGTCCAGAATATTACACTTCTAACTGGGGATGCAATGACACAAATAAATATGAAATAAATAAGCAACCAGCATAGGAGCCAAAAACCCTCAGCCAACCCTTTATGTACACAATACACCCTGCTTCATCAGCATCAAATGTAAATTCCACATTAGTGTTCTTTAAAAACATACGAAATAGAATTGGATAAGCACAATTGTCCATACTATCCTGCATTTATTAGACATTGGGTGAATTTATATGTGCTTTGGCTTTAATTTCATAAATAAAGTAATATATATACACACACACACACATCACAACACCTTTGTGGTATATTAGAGGCAATGGCATAGCATTCTTATCCAGGAATAACAAACAAAACCACTGATACTGATTGTTAAATTAGTATAGACCAATTGGTATGTTTCACTGTTGTATTAAGTTGTATTTATTATGCAAAGACACTTTTTTCTGTTTTCATTTTTTTTACATAAAAAAATAAATTTAAAACTTCAGAGAAATTGATCCCAAAAATAAAAGTACATTTTACATTTTTATTAGGCCATGCACTTTAAGCAGAATCATGCATCAGGTCATCAGGTGTTTTGGATGGGAGTTTGTTGCCATTCATGCAAATTCCACTGTGCTGTTGAGGCCAAAATACATTTTCCCTTTTTATTCAGCAATACAAATTCAAAATTAAAACTACAGTAGCACTGTGTGTATTATAAGTAAGGCTGGTGTATCTGCTGTTGGTGCTGTGAATAGGCCTTATTTTAATGTGACCCACACATTCACAAACATACAAACTAATCCAGTCTAGATTAAGAAACCACTCAGAATTAATTCATACAGTATATAGACAATACAAACAAAGGCTACTGTACAGGTCTGTAAATATGTAGCAAATTACCTTGCTTTAAAAAGTAGACATCGTCACACTTGCATTCATTCTACCTTTTCCTACAAAATACCAATATTTTTGAGAATGGGTTTAATTGCTTATTCAAATATTCACTGTAAATATCTGGCAGCACCGTTTTCGTCAAAATTGATACAGAGCATTTTTAAATAATATCGTTTCATTGGATGAGGAGAATGAGTTCCAGCATTTTATTTTAAAAGGGATTGCAGACAAGATTGTTCAATCAAATGACCATTACCGTAAGCTACATTGAGGATGTACATTTTAATTTGTAATGAAATACACAACACAAACCTGAGGATCTACAGAGAATATTGCTTAGGTTTGCGGTCATTAAATACATAAAAAAAAATGTATCACTGTTCTCAGTTTACTATTCTACATTTATGTAGCCAATTTGATGTAGTTTCAACAAAAGGTGTCCCTATTGCAAAAAAGTAGGGCTAGACCTGGGTTTTGGTTATGTACTCGAAAATCATTTAAATTTTTTAAGATTATGCATGCACCTTTGGCTAATAGTTTCTCGGTAAAGAATAAAAATTCACATGTTCGAGTTACATTAGCTGCACTAATCAACATAATTAGTTTCAACTGGCTTGGCTCTTCTTTCAGCAGTGGCCATCATTGGCTGTAAATGCAGGCTGTAAACACTACAGGTCCTATTGGTTCAATTGATGTGTCAATCGAAAGCTTGCAGCGTGCAGTGGCTATATTGAGAGCAGTGTTTCAGCTCTAATAAATTGCTGCCGGTCAATGTGTCCAAGAAGGTTTCCGTGTTCCGGACAATTTTAGAAAATTCCAGTCAAATACGGTCTGTGTTTATTATTGAGCTTTAGTGCAATTGATATGCAGTATACATTGTATAACATTGTCAATGTATGAATGAGGGTTATTGCCGGCTCCATCTTTATTTTTATGTATTTATTTTTTATCGCAGCGTCCGCACGGCTAGTAGCGGCTACAGCTGGATAGGCATGAGGCAGTTAGCGGCAGCTTTGGGATAGCCTGCCTGGCTATACATGGCTATCAACACTGTGAAAAATAGACTAACTATTATTTAACTTAATGACATGCAGGCCTAAACCATACACATACATATACATATAACAATCATGCAAATTAATCAGTCAGTGTGTCATTTCACCATAAGCCATACACATAAGCCAGTTAGCGTTGGTCTTCAATGAGCGCTGAGGTAGGCAATCAACACAGCATGATGCAACTAAGCATTTATAACAGGTTAACTGAATGATCAGTAGGCCTAAATGTAATATTGTTATTTATAGGCCTACAGGTCCTGCTCCTGATACGGTCTTGCATTTACTGTTGTAAACAACCAATCTGCACTGCTATGACTCAAGTAAATCAAGCATAAGTGCACCTTGTAGGCTGGTTGTAGGGCAGAATACAAACTCGAGTCTCGAGTTTCTACTTTTTTTTTTAATGTAGTGCTATCAGTTATCAAAATATATGTTTCTGGTATTTACGCCAAGTAACGTCAAAACAGAATTGTTGTGAGTGGCCTCCACTTTACAATATGGAGCCAGCTGGCTGTGTAGAAGGGCCTACCCTGTTGGATTATTTTTTCAGCACGCAGAGAACAGTAAAATAGCGAAATGAGAAGATATTTGGTTAATTTAACAAAAAGTGTATTAGCTTATAATTAGCTTGCAATAACTGCAATAACTTTGTATACCCTGAAACACAACCACTCTAGCCTAGAGTAACTTTATGCTGGGACATGTATTGCCGCCACAGGTCTGTTCATAACATTGTGTTGCACTGTGCCGTTTGCACTCTCACCTGCATTCATGGGCTTTATTGTCATTATTCCTGGTTGGTTTCATAAAATAGGCTACTTTAGGTTTGCTTCTTTGGCCGCCCGTGTCTGATATCGTACTGTTGTTATGGTGTATGTGGCCAAGGGCTTTATCAGAGTAAATTTCTCAGAGTAAATTAAACAAATGTTAGGTAACAGTCATTTCGTTTCGCATAGGCAAGCCTAGTCAAAAGGATTTGTGAAAATGTAATTATAGGCTATTTATTATAATTACGTTATGCCGGTCAATGATTGTACCTGCTATCGTGTGCATATATTGACAGCCTGCAAACAGTCCTGACTGCCAGCTTGGATTTTTAACAAGTTATGAAACATGTTTAGTGTTCTTAATGGAGTGTTGAGAATGAGAATTAGAACATTCGTTCAAAATACCAACAATAATTTGAAGCCTGCAAAATTGTATTCTGGCCAGCCCTACAAAAAAGGTGTAATGTTGTCTGTAGTCCCTTTAAGTGAATCAAAACACCATAGATATATGGAGGACCAGGACTGCCATAATAAAAAATAAATAAATAAATATATAAAAGTATAAATAAAAAAATAAAAGTATAAATAATTAAATAAATATAAAAATAATTGAAAAATAATTAAATTTTTGGTTTAAAAAAGGCTATTTCTGTATTTTTACATGTATTTATTTATTTATTTGTGCATTTCTACATTTATTTATTTAATTA
>JAODUK010082203.1:0-5000 GCA_027564635.1 Typhlichthys eigenmanni
ATATATATTATAAATTGACACAAAACAATCGCCTGTAGGCTTCGTATGCTTGATCACATAGTCAGTTAAAGTCCTTTAAATAAAACAGACTATTTTTGAAGAGAAGAGAAAAAAGAGAACATTTACCAAAATTTCAAAACCCAACTGCAATTAAAGGCTATACATGTGATTGGTCTTCTGTTATTGAATATGTCTGAAATCTTACCAGAATGTCACCAGTAGTAAGATCAATTAAATAATTGATAAGAGTAATTTAGCAGGTGCCTATATCCAAAGTGACTAAAACAAATCATGTAGCCATGAAGAATAATAATAATATAATAATCTTCTTCCCCAGACCGCGGTAACTCATGTTCCTCATTCAGGCCACCAGGGGTCAACATGATAGCTGAGACCATATAGCGGAAAAGTGTGTGAGAATGCAATGACACACACATATTTCCTTCAGTAAAAAGAAAATATGCTCAAATATATATTAGATCCACGTAAATAGAGTTAATTGGCATGCATACGTGTGGGTGTTGCTATTTTCATGAAATTAAAATGCACATTAGATTTGCCTATATTTATATATATATGTTTAAAAAAAACATTACAGTATACATGCTTCACTGTGTGTGTGTTTGAGAGAGAGAGTGTATGTGCGTGCGTGCATGCGTGTGTGTGTGTGTGTGTGTGTGTGTGTGAGATGGTTGGCATTGTTACCTGGTCGAGAAGGTTGAGTCTCTTGACATAGGCCTCTTCAGTGTGGAGAAGCTCTCTGGCAATATTCAGGAGCTTCTGAGCCTCAGAGTACTGTAATAAATTATAACTATTAATAGTATTAATTATGAGCATAAAACATAAACGATTTGACAAAACAAAACTTAGCATTTTCAGCTAGTGGTACAGAGAACCGGCCTGTTTAACAGATTGCTGCTACCGGTGCTAAACCATGCTAACACACTTTCTGTTGTCACACCAGAACATACAACGCCATGATGTGAACTTTGTGCAAAGGGAGAGAAAGTAGCAATTTGCAATTTGTAGCAATTTGCTTGTTGCTTGCAACTTGTGGAGTTTATATATTTTAATTTAGGTAAGTATTGACTCACTGTCACCCTGTCAGCAATGTGTTATGGAAAGGCACACGCTTAATGCTTACAAAACATTTAGCAGATGCAAGGAAGGATATATAAGAAAATTATATGAAAGTTAAAAAAAGATAGAACGCAGAAATAACAAGTAAAGATAATCAAACATACCACAGCGAACAAAAAATGCAATGGTGTTTCATGTGGTTAAATACTCTTCTTGTAACACTTCCTTAATCAATTTGAACGGCACCAAACTTACTTTACTCAACAGATCAGTGAAGTCAGTACAGTACAGTCAGTACAGTATTTTAACAGATGAAATCATTGTATGTCTCGACTGAGTCATGAATTTAGGGTACAGGTAGACACTGTAAACAGTTTCTGCAAAACTGTATCTTTTGTCCAGTGCTACGTAGTGTCAACATAAAGCATGACATTGACCGTACCATCTATGTCTGTGCCGATAAACAACAGACATCAGGGAGCGAGGACATGTAGCCTGTTGCAATAATGTGGGTTTTGCAACAGCTGTCTGGCTGACACACACACACACACACACACACACAATCTGAATAGTGTTCAACACAGAGGAAACCGGAGTTTAAACATACACTATTAAACATGCCTACACATCCATCAGAGGCCAATGGCCAGGCTAACCGAGACACCAAGGTCAAAACACAGTATGTTATTCTCTGTTCAGAAGATGCTACACTAAGTCGAAGCAACTTTCTTTATCTTCTTGCTGCAGTGTGCATCACCAAACCCACTTCCTCTATGACAAAGCTGTCATTTATGCTCTTATCTACACACTAGCATTAGCGCCTGAGCACACTTACGGCAACATACACATATAAAAATACACCCTTCCTGTGAGCACTATTAGGAAACATATCCAGAAACGGAAGATCCCGCTCCCAAAATGGGTGTGAGGCAAAGGGTGTGTGTGTGTCTGTGTCTGAAGGGATTTTGGCACAGGGTGTGTTTTAGCCTTTTTACCAATACTGAAAGGACAATGAGCTCTTGATGACTTAATACGGCAAGGCAAATATGCTGTATAGTCACTGTCTGACTACCCACTGTCTGCTTCTCTCTTTCTCCACATTCCTTCTCTCTTTTCTAATGATATTCACATATAAACATGAGTACAGATACATATTTAACCTAGCTTTGTGCCCCCTCATCATCCAAAGCTAACACAAGCTTTCGTTATGTCTCTGGACAGGAGAAGGTGCCTCTTCTAGAGACATTTTTAGATATGCATCAGTCACTTTCGACCACAGGGTGAACACTTGTCTGATGCTATTTCTGATAACCCGGACTGAGAGAGGATAGGCTGTCTTGACAGTCTGAAATTATGCTTTGGACAAATTGACATTTAACCGTGCCATTTATAGTGAAATATTAAACCCTTGGGAGACGTCTACTAATAGTTACTTATGGATTTGAGTGTTGCTGATCAATGAATGCAAATGTTAGCTCTGGTTTTGTATACTGTAGGTAATTATGGGAAACATCTACAGTATATGTGACGTTTTGTAATGCCGATTCGAGCCAGGTGAGCAGAAACATGAGGGGAGAAGAAAAAGACAAAAGAAGTACCACATACTACAACCCAAGCTACAGTAGCTCATGAAGACCATCTTGTATAGTTGTGACAGAGAAAACCAGAGGTGGGAGGTGTAGAGACCACTGTAGAGTGTTGATGATATGAAGAGGTAATATGAATATAAAACGGTAGCGTATAGGCTATTATCACTCCTGCAATGACAGTGAAGGGCTAGACTAGCCTTTGTATTTTGTATACAGTGCCATGTAGCCAGCGGGCTAGCCATACTGAGTATCAGGCGCAATACATAGACAGAGGCAGCTGCTAATGTGGTTTATCGGTTTACAGTCACAACATAGCTGTCTATATTTTGCATTTCCTCGTGCCGTGTGCTGTCTTGCTGTGGCTCGGCCATTGTACACCTTTATAACAGAGGTGAGACAATGTGTGGTGTGATCTCATGGGAACAGCTTCATGCATGAGGGAGGTACTCACTCTGTGTGCCTCCGAGAGCGTGTCTGTTTTATCGCCGCCCTCTATCTCTCCTCCGCTGCCATCGTCCAAATCACTGTCCTCGTCCTGTGTCGAGTCACGTTTGTTGCCCAGGGTGACACAGCAGGAAACGCTCTCCGTTTCCGTGACGCTGTCGTAACGGTCCTCCTCGTCGATGGCGTCCTCGTTGGGGAAGACCTCTCCGTCAGCGGCACACGACGGGCTATCGATCCCACTGTCCCGGTTGGGAATCTTACCGTTCCCGCTCTGCTCCGATGCATTAGGATTGTCCTGGAGCTCCTGGGAGGTTCCGTCCTCCCGCTCCACGTCGCCAAGGCAACCGACATTGTCTGTGATCTCCTCCTCCGTACCGTCGTCCAGCGGAACGTCGTCCGAGCCGTCCATGTGTACCGAGGCGAGGCAGGAGAGCTCCATCGCCTCGTTGGCCTGCTCCGATAGACCCGGAGAAAGCTTGTCCCCGTGGGAGGGTTGTCCCGTCGACCCCGCAGGGTCCTCCTGACCACCGGGGGCAGCGGTATCAGATGTGGAGTCCATTCTCAGACACAAGTGGAGCTGGGTTCTTGGAACCACCCCCAGGATAGGAACCCTTAAATAAATATATAAAACAATTTGCTTAAATGTATTGTTGACACATTATCAGCAAAATTATACACACATACACACACACACACAATTGATATATTATTACTACTGGCTGATAATTGATAACATTATATTTGAATCACCCTCAAGACAACATATAAATAACAACCTCATATTAAAAATGTTTTGCATGCTAAAATTGAATGATGTGAAGAAAGAAACATTCTATTTTTAATCGCAAAACACAATAAAATCTCTACAGTCCCATAGACGGTGTGCCATAAACATCAAACACAGCAGCGCACACAAACTGAATAGTTTTCCACTGATCAAAACTAAATGAAGCATACACTTGTCATATCAACTCTAATCTAACGTTGACGAACATGCACAGAGGCCTATACAGTACACACACACGCGAACCTCTTATGCAACACAAAGGTTCAACTAGTAAGTTGGCCAAGTGAGAACATTGACTGCATTTCCAACAAATATCTTACCTTGAGCTCTCAAACCTCTCGATCAGCAACCCCACTTTCTGGACCTCTCTCTGAGACGATGTGGCCAGTCCAGGTGGGATCTGACAAGGCTTTGGTTTAGGTGGAGTAGGGGGTGCTGGCAGGGGTCTAGAAGGTGCTGGAGGGATCCTCTTGGGTTTCTTGTCTTGTCCGAGGGCCAGCAGATGAGGGGGTTTAGGGGGCACTACGTACGCAACAGCACAGACGCAGACACAATAGACAGACAGAAAGAGAGATAAAGAACGAGAGAGAGTTGCAGAGGTTTGAAGGAACAAGACTTCAAGTACGTAATACAGGTCCTAGAGAGAAAACCTCCATTTCACAGCCCCGGCTGGTCGAAACACAAATCCATCCAAATGCAATAGTGAAGAGATTAGGCACACGCTGTAGCACTACACTACTCTGTAGTGTAGTGCTACATTGCAGAACTAAGAATTGCACTTCGGTTAGCTGACAACTTCCTTGTTTCAGAACAGGATGCTGTGATGATGAGTATGTGCGTAGTGTACTGCGGCTAAAGTAAGATAAAATAACTAACTCAGAAACTCAGATCGAGACAACAGGAGCATTCAAAAACCACACACGATACACAAGAAAGGGTTCAGCTTAACTCTGTACATACAGTAAAGTTGTACAGTCAAATTCTAGACTAAAGTAGCAGCAGCATCTTCTGTGTGTGTGCACACATCATGACTATACTGCAGTAGTGAGAAAGAAAAAATAGTGAAAATTGTGAGAAAGGAAAACTGCTTTACGTCAACC
>JAODUK010082203.1:10000-15332 GCA_027564635.1 Typhlichthys eigenmanni
TTTTTTAACATAAGTAAAAACGTCATTATATAGTTCTATGGTAAAAACACAGAGGTTATGGAAAAATACATCAAAATATATTCATAACATATCAAAACAACACATTTTCAACTGACCGTCATATCAGACTGGTACAACAACAGTAATTCCAAGCTACCAAGGAGGCATTCTTTTTGGCCACTGATGTTTCCCCTTCCATCTCTAGTGTGTCATTAGCTTCCTCAGCCACACATCTCACTTTTCTGTCTAAATCAAACACAACTAAGCCAAACAGCCAATGGAAGCATCTCTTATCATGCCTCTCATCATCAAAAAATTAACTGAATATTGCACTTCCTGCAACATTTTCGATATGATATTGTGATAACGATACTGAATCGATATATTGTGCCCCCCTAGAATATAGCGATACAGGTAAAGCTATTGCACATCTAACACCACATCCACATGAAAATGAGACACATTTCTCCAATAAAGTAGCACACAGTATAAGAAGACACACTACCATAGAAATGAGAGTATGTATACTAGTTTTCTAGAACAATGCTGTATAGTCTATATTGAAACTCATCCTTATTTGCCCGTATGATGATAGGCTTGACAGGCTATTCTAGAAACCCACTTACCACCGAGCTAGAGGTCAGTTCTCGTGCAGCCCCTCGTGATTATAAAGATTGCACTGACACACATACTATCGGAAGTGTTTTGTCTTAGTGTGGAGTTCTCTGCAGAGTATAGCGGCACTGACTTCATCACTGGATTTATTGACCCAGACACACCACGCATGCAACAAGCACGTCCACGGGGGCTCGGGGGGCAAACAGCTATCCAATCGCTTACAGTAGCATCTGGCTGCAGATTCCAATTCTCTATCCATTCCACATTGATTTTTTTCTTCACGTTTGATTTACGATAACATTGTGCACTGTATGCTTCACATGTGACAGGAGCCTAATACAGGAGCTGTGTAGTGTTGTCTAGAAAGGCTGTGGGGTGTGGGAGTGGGTTGGGGGGATCAGGCAAAGTCCTTTCCCTCAGAATCAGGTCACTAGGCACAGCCGGCACACAGGCTTGTCTCTCCCACACAAAGTGGTTCCTCTGAGCAAAAGGACCATGACAGCCCACTGTAGGGACAACTGTCAAGTTAATTCACTATGCAAATGATCTGGGAAGGAGGGGTGGACGACTTAACCTGTTGTTCGCAGAGGCTTTGCTTTAAAGAGCCACATGCAGTACGGGTGTGTGCATTATTAACAGTGTTAAACTACATTAAGAAACACAGTCAGAGACTACTGTATGTAGGACATACACAGTTATAAATAGGCCTGCTTGCTTCCCTTCTGCTTAATGATACACTCTTACTGTCAACAAACTAGAGCAAATGCTGCTCAGACGAGGCCTGACGAGTTAATGGCAGAGTGGCACTGCCCCTGTGCGAGCCAAGGCTAAATCCAGCTGAGCAGGAGAACACACCGAGACAGCAAGAGAATAGGGCATTGCCATGGCAGCAAAGCTGATGTATACGACTAATATAGTAGGTAGGTCATGGGGTTGACCTAAATTAAAAAAAAAAGGACTTTCACTTTGTACAACTTTATAAAGGACACAGTCCAGTTCAAGCGACACACACACGCACACGCACATGCACACGCACACACACACAAACAAACACAGAATACAGTTCTCAGTGATCTTTCAAAGCGAGTGCAGTATATAAATACCATGCTGCTGGGCCATTGTGATAAGTCAGGGGTTGTGTGTAAAAGCCACAGTGATCTTTCTCTCTCAGCAGGACTTAAAGGTCATTGCTGTGCTTTACACTGCTATACTGATGTGTGAAACACATCTTGCAAGGTCCAGGAAGTCTTAACAAACTGACTGTATGGACACAATGAAGGGATGATGAATGTATGAATCAGGTTCCATATGTCTTGATTGGGTGTCCGCACCGACTGGAACCCTTGCCTCATCCGCTAACATAGCAGGACTCGTTACACTTGGCTTGCCTGGATACAGTGCAGTAGCCTAGGGCCTTACTGTATGATGCCAGCCACACATCGGCAATTAGGGAGCCACATAGGTTTGTAAACCTTCGTGCTTTCCTGTCTGCCTGTGGAGAATGGAGATGGCTGCCCGACTCTCAGACACTACTGAAGCCTGCATGTCAAGCAGGCATCATAGGAGCCTTTATGTGCGCTGTTACAACTCAACTGGTCATTTTAGATGCAGAATAATTGTTCCTCCAAATTACAAACACTAACAAACAAACAAACACCTCCATTAAAGACTTCCTGATGCTGGGGATGGAAACACAGTCATGTCCCAAAGCTTCCCCTTTTCCCACTTTAAACCAACATCGACTGCTACATGAGTCACGGGAACTAACAGTCTGAAATAGCTTTGCATCAAGGCCATTTTCCATCTTCTGCATGCACTTTGATGTCAAAGGTGGCTATAATTACATGGGTCATGCAGTTTATTAATCCTCTGGATATAAGGCAGGCTTTGCATTGCACTGACTAAGGGTCTATTGATTGTGACTAATTGATTATTGTATCTTATATTGATTGTTGAGATTTAACTAATCCTTCTGGTGGACAGGACCCATTAAAAAGAATTACTGGGTGGTTGACAGCTCCATTGATGAACCGCTGACTGATTGAGGACTGAACATCTGATCAACAGATGTCCAGTGTAGTTTATTGCTCACAAAAGGTCTGCATGAGTTAAGCATGCACACACACGCACGCACGCACGCACACACACACACACACGCACACACACGCACACACGCACACGCACACGCACGCACACACACACACACACGCACACACACGCACACACGCACACGCACACGCACACATACACACACACACACACACGCACACATACACACACACAAACACACATCAAAACACATCAAAACACATCAAACAAAGTGTGGTTTCCACACATAACATTTCCGGTGCTAAGGTCAGGGTGCCTGGGCATTGACCCCCAAACCAACACTTTACTCATTGAGCTTTTGTACTGTGAACAAAAACCCAATCTAGAATATGTGTAGCTGCTCTGGGTGGAGTATAAGAGGGTTGTCCCTGCATCTGTCCCAGGCAGGACGGATGTCAACATGTGATGGGGAGTGTCCCGCTCTCCCGCTGACAGTCTAAGTGTCCCAGTGTGAGATGGCGCCGTCCTAAGTACAGGCCCCAGTGACGTCCACAAATGAAATGGGTGCGTACAGTACAGCGGTGCCAGAGCAACCAAAAATGTCTTCCCCTCTCTGCTCAATGCTGATGTCTTCTGGACTCCTCTCAACACACACATGCAGCGTGTCAAGGTCAAGGTACACACAGCGCAGACGAGACAATTTTTCTTCCAATTTTCAAAATGTCAGTTGGCCCCGAAAAGGGCAGTGTCAGCGTGTCCGGAGCTTTCCGAGGTTTTCCGGGGTCTGAAGCAGCCGCTGTTCTGCTTTAGAGGCCCAGCCTCAAAGACACTGTGTCGTACACTGTACACGACAGCCACAAATATGTCTGAACAATAAAAAGAGAGAGAGAAAGAGAGAGAGAGAGAGAGAGATGCTATATGAAGAGTGGTGGGGTTGGTGGGGCCCTGACAGGAAATTCAAATGAGAGCCTCTTGTCAAGTCTGTGGTTGAGCAAATTAGCTGGAAGAATAGCCAACACCTACGCACACGTGCACACGCACACACGCACGCAAAGTGATGTGTGGGAAGAGGAAGCTTGTTATAAAAGCCAGGTGTACATTAGACAGGCTAATAAAGGCTCCTATTTCCTCTGTAATGGCTCCACTATATCCCCTTATAGAGACACACTGCAGCACTCTGGGCTATGTTAGCAGGCCCACAGGAGACAAAGGGGCTGCAAGACCTAGTTTTCTCTGTATTAACTAAGTGTAATAACCAGTTTAGCCATTGGGAAGCTAAACAACGACTTACACATTCCAGATAACAGAATTATTTATAAAGTGAAGCGATTAGGTAATAGTGTAACATAATTTGGCTTCACGTCATTAACAAGTAACAGATCAGTATAGTCCTTAAGGGAATCCCATTTTAACGCCTACAGTACACAGTGTTTATAGATATTATAAGTATTTCATACAAAGATGGCGGTAAATCATTATCACTACCATCGGTGATTCCAGTGAACCCCAGGTGGCACAGCTAGTCTAACTACTGTCACATATCACATTTCCTTTGGCTGTTTGCCAACCAATAGGCCTAGAGCCTGTTGACATTCCAGAGAAGGAGGAGCCACACAGAGCCTTCGTCATGCTGTTCTCCTCCTCTAAGATCTCCCGGGATCTCCTGACGTCTGCCACCACCACCACACGGCTGAGGCCACCTGTCACCTGTGACACAGCTTCAGGGGAGGGGGGGGGGGGGGCTCTGTGGTGGAGACAGGGGATTATGGGACAGGGCCCCAATCAGATAGTTGCTGCCGTAGCTGCTGCTGGGTGTCTGTTGGTCTGTCTGTGTCAAGTAGTCGATAATCGATATAATCGATAATCACTCACACATGCCTGGAGCCAGCAGCAAGAAATGAGACAACACACATACACACATGGAATACCAAAAACTAGTTTTCAAATAAACGATTGTTTTTTTAACAGAAATGCTCCAAATATACATCATAGGCCTAATAATGTATAAAACACTTCCCTTATTGGTATTTCTCCATATTTATGTCCGTAGTCTATCAATTCTTATTGTAAAATATTACATATATATACAATATATAAAAACACTTCTTATACGAGCGTGATTTGGTTCATAAAGTACTGTGTGAAAAGGGTGAGCAAAAATGGTTCACGGTCAACACAAGTAGCAAAATGCACATGTACTGTAGTTGTACATAAGGTATGCATGCTAATGGTGAATGCCCATGAAAAGCAGCATACAGAACACGTACTGTAGGTAAATATAACACCATCATGCCTTGAAGCAAAAATGGAAGTGATGACTGCACCTAAACCTGCCCGTCTACACTCAAATGAACCCCCAGAACAAGTTGGTCCATGTGTGCACTTCAAAACAAGACATAAAAGTCCCCCCCCCCCACCCTGCCAATGAAAAGAGTGAGGAAAGATTCTTATGTCAAACATCCCAGAGGGAGAGAATGCGGTCAAACCCCCTCCCCACCCTCCCCTCTCTCTCTCTCTCTCGCTCTGTCTCTCTCTCTCTCTCCCTCTCTCTCTCTCTCTCTCCCTCTCTCGCTCTCTCTCTCTCTTTTTCTCTCCCTCTCTCTCTCTCTCTCTCTCTCTCTCTCTCTCTCTCTCTCTCTCTCTCTCTATCTCTCTCTCTCTCTCT
>JAODUK010082214.1:0-15328 GCA_027564635.1 Typhlichthys eigenmanni
CCCCCCCCCCCCCCCCCCCCCCCCCCCCCCCCCCCCCCCCCCCCCCCCCCCCCCCCCCCCCCCCCCCCCCCAACCTGGCTAATTTGAACAGCCGCCCTACCTGGGAGGGCAGTAAAAAATATATATTAAAGGCAATAAAATGAAAGGTTCACTGTCAGTTGTTTGGTTTATGGCCTGCATTTCCATCTCACAGTGAGCTAACAGTTGAGCGGGACATCCATTCACCACAGGAATGGCTAACAGCCAGACGAGCCATTAGAACAATGTTTAGCTTAATGTATCGTGCCTATCAAAACAGAATGGTGGCATTATGAGTATTCTTTATGAATATTCGTCAAATCAAAAGTGTGTAACATTAAACAATGGATATTATTAGTCTGCCATTGCTAATGTGTGCTTGTTCTAAACAGTGTAAATTATTGCAAAAAATATATATACAGTTGGAATATGAACACATTGATCATATGAATGATCAATGTTGATCATATGAATGATCAATGTGTCCTTGTAATGCTCACACATTTTTTCTGAGATGTTGTACATTCATTTTTTAATTTTCAAGTTTATAATTCCTCAATTTACTTAAATACGCAGCCTACACATTAGATATTCCGCCAGCGAAAAAAGAAAGAAATCTTTTATCAATGATTTACACCATCCTGGCTCTGAAACCGTATTGAATTTGGATTGAGCTTGTCTATTCAATTTCAGGTTTGAAAGTGATGCATTTTCACTGATTGCACCAATATTCTGATTACTAATGATTTGCACATCCTTCTACTCAGGGGCAGTTCATCAATGTGGGGTACTGGGATGCCGACCTCCTGCGAATATCTAGAGAAGAAAGTCTACTGTACTTTCTTAAAGAAGGCTCCTTCAACCTATGGCAAGCAGGTGACCTGAGGCTGCTCTCTAATTGGTTCTTTCATATTTTTCTCAGACACTCCCATTTTAGTTGGCAGCAAATAGGTATTGTTTTCATGTTTCTTGGTATAATGTGATTGGACAATTCATGTTCACGCACAAATTCCTGCTCCTTAGTTGGCCAGTACCTTTACATTAAGAGATGGCAACTTCCAGTAGAACCAAGGAAATCATAGAAGATTAGTTAATCTAGTTAGAAATACTTAATTTCTTGCTAATTAGATAATCTGTGGATATGCATGATGATCTCCGTTGATTCACAGTACTGTAAAAATAGATATTGTTTTCTACATAGATAGATAGATAGGTAGATGTAGATAGATAAAAGAACAATATAATCAGATTTGGTTAGGTTACTTTTTAAATGTAATCCGTTACAGTTACTATTTGCCAAACTTTATTTCAATTCTTGATTGACGTTAATTGAAAGTTTAATTAGAGAATATCCAATTGTATTATGCATTTGTCTTATGCAAACTTCCATTTTATATTTGAAAGTAGTCCTATAAGTAATCATCTAATTTAAAAAATACATGTAATCTGATTACACTATTTTAGATGGCAATTGTAAAGGATTACAGATACAGTATTTTCATATTAAGATTACAAGTAATTGATTACATGTAATCAGTTACATCCCAACCCGGAAGATAATGAAGTAAAAAATGAATGAATGACGAGACATCCCCGGTAGAATCCACCAATCAAACGGAGCTCTCTGTCGTGTCCACACAAGCTATAGTGGCTTTATTCACTGTGCTTTGAAATTAGAGCTCTCTCTGTGCCTACAGCCGTTTGCACTCTTTCGTCAATAATCCTTACTGGCGGGGGCCACTAATACCAGGAAGTGAAGATGGCTGAGCAAAGGGTCTGAAAGAAATCTGATCAGCAGTATTGATTAGACGGTATTGAATAGACCGCTGGACATCTAAATTACTGCATCATCATGGCAACACTTTTATATCACATTTCAGAATGTCATCATCAGGCCACAGGCCTTCAAACCCTCAAGTAAAAGGGCATATTAATGACGCCCTCTCTCTATGTACTGTACTGCAGTATGCTTTGCTGCAGTATGTCTTACTAAGGTATGGCAGTGTGTTCCTGGACCATTGTCACCAAAGACAAATTCCTGGTACTTGGTGAATAAAACAATGGCGGTTCCCTTACGCAAGAAATGCAATCTGTTACTTATGGTGCATTATCATAGCCCGCCGCCTCCCACTCGTCCAGTGATCTCCATCCCGAGCAGGTTCTGGGAGGAGCCATGGAGGGGGAGGGGACATAGAGTTCGGCGTCCACGAAGATTGCGTGCTGGAGTCGTCGGAAGACGATCTACCCCGACGACGGGGCTAGCACAGTAGCTTCGCACCGTGGCTGAAGGGTCACTTCTGGACGGAGAATTATGAGGGGAGCCCCTTGTCAAGGCGCTCCCCTCATCCCACTCTTCCCTGAGGTCCATGGGGAAGTTAAAAAAAGGGTGGACTCCCCTTTTTCCCCTTGAGCAGGAAAAAACAACAGCCAGGTCAGCGGAACAGGTCTCAGTCCAGCCACCGCCAACAGCAGGGTCCATCAGCGGCACAGCCGAAGCCCTGAATGAGCTCTAAAGAGGAGCGGGGCAGATATGAACAGGCCGCAAAATGTTGCTCTTTCCCCCCGACACAGGGCTGGAGAGCACGTTATGCCACCAGCTGTATGTGTGCTTTGGCACCCAAGCCAGAGGTAAGCCTCTGTCCAAGAGGCGGCTGTCACACTGGCTGGTTGAGGCAACAGGGCTGGCCTACAGGTCCCCTGAAGTCCCGCTAGGCCTGCATGCCCACTCGACTAGAGGGGACTCGTCTTCCTGGGCCTTTTTCAAACGGGTTTCGGTGGATGACATGTGTAGAGCGGCGAGCTGGAGCTCCCCGCACACGTTTGTGTGATTCTACATGCATGGATGTTACCAGACCCTCCAAGACCGATGGAGTTGTTGGAGCATGTAACATAGTAGTGTCAGCCACATACTGTCTCAAAAGCATTCTATGACATTCCTGTCAAGTCCATTAATTCCACATGACGTATGCTTAAGGAAGGGGGACTGAGGTCCCCTTTCTACCAGCCCCAACATCCTTCACAGTCTGTGGGTCTATGTTAGGTTTCACACAGGGGTGTTAGTGATGCTGTGCAGATGTTTGGGAATCCCCTCAGTCCGCCACCATACTGGTCACGTGATTGTATACGGTCCCATAAGTAATAGATTGCAGTTCCTGCAAAAGTGAACGTCTGGGATGTATTCACATCCTCGGTTCCCTGAGTAGGGACCAGATCTGCGGTACGGTGCGTCCCGAGGCGCTCAGCGGCGAGAAGAGGAAGTTGAGAGGGCAAGGCTATTTATGCCCCACGGGGCGGGTCAAGGGTGCAGCTTTGACCTTCTCAGCCATTCGGCGTGATGGTAGAGTTTTTTTGATTGGATTACCATGATCACATGATCATGCACCATAAGTAATAGATCTGGTCCCTACTAAGGGAACCGAGGATGTGAATACATCCCAGATGTTTTGATCCCAGCCAGGCACCCAACTTCCTGGTGCAATACGCTCTATAACAACTTAAATATGAAGTACAGCAATCCCAAATTAGCTTGTGGAATGGTTTATGAAATCAAAATCACTTGATTTATTGAGCCTACTCTTGATATATGTTCCTGCTCTATCCATTTTTCTTCCTTTTGTGTTGCTGTGTCATTCTGTGATGCTGTGCGCGTCGCACGGGAATCTGGCTATGAGCCACTTGATTTATACCAGCTCATTCCAATGTAATGTGTATTTTCTCCCAGAAAAAAAATAACAGCGTGTGCTTCAAGAGCCTTTCCGAAGGTCAAGATAATGCCAGGCCTACACCACATTGTATAACCTTCATAGAGGAGAGATTGCCAATAAATAAGGGACAGAAGGGGGAAAAGCACATTTTAGATAAAGCTGGCCGAACTATGAGGACAAGTGGAGCGATCTTATCTGTTCACAGTGTTAGGAGCACATTATAACCAAACTACAGTTTACTTCCAGGCATTGTACGAGTATGCACTTGTGGGCAAGATAACTGTACATGTGCATCTGTGTGTCAATGCTACAACAATTTATTTATTATATATTTTACACATATTTTATATATTAAACAGTGCAAATTGTTTGGAGCTGTTAATTAATAAAAAAAATTATTTTAAGACATTCAACCTTTATTTATTGCAACCTTCTTTATTGCATAGGCCTCTTTCACATGCAAAGAAGAAGAATTTCTGAAGTGCATCCCAATTTCCGGTTTCATCCTGTTTACGGTCCTTACGTACGCATTAGGGTGGAGTAATGAGTGCTGCAGACACAGGTACTACACTGCAAAAGTTGGCCCCTCATCCCTCCAAATAGCATGATCAATTTCTTCTTGAGGTCCTTGTCTGTTGGAAAGCAATGGAAACTAAGATATGACTGTTTACTGCTAGAAATGGTACTTAAAGGTACGCAACAATCATAGAACTTTGAGCCCTCCTCTTCGTTTGCAGCATTTTCAATGCGTATACAATCCCACCGGACTGAAGCGCATCAGTGGAAGTCGTACCCAGTCGTACCCCGGTAAAGCGCAAGTGGAAGTCGTACCCCGGAAATGTGAAAAAGGCCTATTTGACTTTTAAATTGGCGAGTGTAACAAAGATTTATAAACAAGGAAGTCTGGAAAGCACAAACAATGTAAAAGTCTTCAGTAGGTGTAGCTGGATGGTCAACTGTACACGGTAAGTGCATGTTTCTATTGGACGTCTGTGGGGGGGCAGGAATAATTCTGTTCTGGTTGTTTCACTTCCAGCTAGAATGTCACAGGTTCAAGCACTGGAGTTGGTCTACCTGTAAACATTCTTGAGAAAGATGCTAACCGTTTCTTCTGATTTAAGGTAGCTCATTTGAGCTCATGGCTTTACACTAAATACCAATAGTAGTTTTGCAGCTCAATTATTCATCCAATCCATGCTGGCAAACCATTTACGTGATATTAAATGGGCCTGTCAGAGAAGGGAGAATTATGTTTTCTTTTTTCCTTTATTTATTTATAAAAACATCACTTAAAATTACACATCACAGGACAAAAACTCCATTAGACAGTGTTTTGACTGTTTGGCTATCACACTCTTTTATTTAGTTTACCAAGTCTTTGTGAGGGACACTCCCTATATCTCCCTTTTTATATCTCTACATCTTTAATTGCCTTGCTATTCATTTGTCTGTCAGCCTTTTTATTTTCCACACAGTTTATTTATCTCACCCCATGTGACAATTTAGAGATCCTGCCAAGCATTTCAATCCCTTGTTCCTCAATTATGCATGAGATGTCTGTCCCAGTCCCTGTGACAAAGCAACTGTAAAATGTGAAGATCTTGTTTCAGTTATTTTACTGTTACTATCGTTTAACTTTACTAGCAATTATCTGTGTAGACAGAATGGTGGATTCCTGGTCAAATCACCAATTAGTTTAATTCATTATGTGATTACTCCACCCCGAATCTATCATATAAATGAAAGAATGAATGAGATGAATGAAAAGCTGTGGCAACCAAGTATGAGTTAATTGAACTAATTAATTATAGCCCTTGAATGTATCTTTTATTCCAAAGTCAACACACTGACATTTGTGATGAAATATTCAGCTGGGTCACTGTATGTAATGAACCAAATCTATCATTTTACCCCCCCAACCTCCATTGGCTTCCATTGTTTCACACAACAGCAACTCAAGTCTACATACAGTAACTGCATGGTCAAAACATCTTAAGACACTTTAGAATTATGTTTTTGGCATACAATGGAACCCAGGGGATGTTAGAAAGAAAGAGATATATTTGCTTAATAAAATACAATGGCCAAATATAATATTTCACTTTGAGCATCAGTCCTCCTCCCATTTCTTGTTATTATGCTCTACAATACCTTTTGCTTTAACTCTCACCAAAGGAAAAAAAAATAGCTGACGCCGGTGCACCTTGGTAGCCGCTTCTCCTTTTGTGTTATTATATATCTTTAAGAGTCCGAATTGTCCATAGTATTTTTATTTTGTTTTATGAAGTTAAGTTTACAGTCGTTATGTTTTTTCCCCTTACTACTCTACAACAACTCAAAATATGACGTCCTTTTGACCAGCGGCTGAGCTACTACTTGTAGCTTACATTAGCTACCGGTACTACCATCGGGTAAGGTTGATTTGACGCCAAGCCTTCCATCACCCATATGGCGACATCAAAACAGTAGGGCCTATGTTGTTTATTGGGACATATTTTACTCGGACATATACTAGTCTACTTGTATCTACAAGCTTCTGATTGATTTGGCACTTCCACTCATTGTAAATTCACCGGACATCTACCGCAACCTCACGCCTATGCCAGAGGATTCTGATAACCAGTGGCCATATCCCTCCGCCACCAACCGTTTACCATCCATCGTCTCGCCTCGCCTTTCCTTCGATGTGGATTAACCTTATTTCATCTCTGAAATATTATTTTGCTGAGCTGCTGCTACTAAATTCAAGGTCCTGTTAACCCCCTCCAGCTCTGTTTTCCCACCCTGGGATTATTCATCGGCCGAGATACATTCACCGTGGGACTCGCCCACAAATTTCAAACACACCAACACTCTTATCCCCTCATTTTGGTCTAATCAATGAATCACCCCTCGCAATCCTCGTCCATCAGTTAACAGTCATTGTGCTCTCCACCAAGTTCCTACAGTGATTACAAACCCAATCTCTAATAACTGCCGTAAAATTGCATTATTCAAGGTCCAATCCCTCTCTGATAAAGCCCCACACATCCACGAGTTTATAACTGACTTTGTCGAGAATACATAGAATGTCAAGTTTAAAACTTGACATTCTATGCCTAACAGAGACATGGCAAAAACAAAATGATTTTTTTCATCTTAATCAAGCCACACCACCTGGATGTGTTTACATTTCTCAACCTCACACCACTGGACGAGGGGTTGCAGTTCTTTCGCATGACATTCTGGAAGCCATATCTGTTAGTATACCTGCATTTACTACATTTGAATGTATAGCCTTTAAACTCACTGGCTCCCAACCTCTGATTGTTTTAACTATATATAGACCTCCCAAACTATCTGACATGTTTTTAACAGAATATTCCTCACTATTTGCTTTGATTAATGTCCCCCGACCACCAATGTACTGCTTGTACTGTAGGTGATTTTAATATTCATGTTGACAGAACAGCTAGCTGTTCATTTGCTGCTGATTTTATGTTGTTACTCGACGACCATGATTTCATCCAAAATGTCACTTTCTCCACTCACAACAAAGGTCACATCATTGATCTAGTCTGCTCCACTGGTGAGTCTCCTGTCAATGTCACTGAGGGACACCTCCCCATATCTGACCACAAACCCATCTTGTTTGAAATATCTCAAAGCAACGACCCAACCGCTCTAACAAATTTAGAAATATAAAACACATTAATCCCACTGGACTCATGAGCGTGATTAACATGTACCGCTGGCCAACTTCTCTGTCTCCCCTGGAACTCACCACTCACTACAATGATTGCTGTTCCTCCTCTCTGTATACCCTTGCTCCCTTCAAAACCCTAAAGTCTCCTGTAGCCATAATGCCCCCTGGTACACCCCTATGGTAGCTAAAGGCTGCTGGACAGTGTCTTGAGCGTATTTACGAGACTGGAGAAGAAGCTCACTCACGAGCGTACAATCTCTCAAAATACAAAACCCAGATCTTCCTACTACTCTGACATTATCAACTCTGATAAAAACCCCAATGTTCTCTTTTTTACCTACTCGAATAACTCCCACCCTGTCCCCACGCCTGAATTGTGCAATCTATTTCTGGACTTCTTCAATTAAAACAATTCTAAACATCCACCTCCATCTACAATCACCCTCCACCCCTGCTGAAAACCTGTCCTGGATGAACACGTCATTGGGCTCAACCTCCACCTCTTGCCTTGCTGACTTCATTCCAGCCACTGAAAAGTCCATTACTGAACTCCTCCTGAAATCCAAATCCTCTACCTGCCAACTTGATCCCCTGCCCACTAGCCTCATCAAAACATGCCTTCTTTCCATCTCTCGCATGCTCACTGACATTATTAACTCCTCTCTCGCCACCCGCTTGTACCCCCCTCCATGAAAATCGCAGCTGTAACCCCCACACTGAAAAAAAACACACCCGTATAGTTTTAAACATGACGCTGACTGAAAAGTTTAGTTGCTACTCGGACACATTCAAAATGATCCCGAGGCTTTCCAGACTGATTCTCATGGCGAAATTAAACTGAAGCTCGTGAGATCAGGATGGTCTCACAAGGCTAAACCTTCCCTTCCCCTCCAACACTAGTGAGGTTGGTGGCCCCTCAACTTCTAAATCACCTAAACTCCAATAACCTACTTGAACCATGTAAATCTGGATTCCGTCCCAAACACAGAACTGAAGCAGCTCTAGTCAAAATCACAAATGACCTCCTCTGTGCAGCTGACGTGGTTCTCCTTCTACCTCACTGGCCGCCAGCAATTTGTCCAACTAAAATCCCACAAATCAAGATGTGCGGTAGTCTTGCTGGGTGTCCCTCAAGGCTCGGTACTGGGTACTGTTGATTATATAATTAATTATATAATTGATTATATACCTCTTACCCCTGGGCAAGATCATGAGATACCAAAACGTTGACTTCCACTGCTACATCTCAACCAAACCCCCCCCAAACCAACTGCCTTCAGGACATTCAGAGCTGATGACAAAACAGAGGTCCTGCTCATTGGCTCCAAATTCACTCTCTCCACACAAGACAACCCCAGCCTAAACATTGCTGGTCTTTCCATTCTGCTGTCAACAACTGCAAAAACACATCTCTTCAAAATTGCTTATGACATTTGACCATTTGTTCCACTGACTCCCCTCCCAACAAGCTTGTATTATTATTTAATTGTTTATTTTGTATATATTTCCCAAATCTTTTTATTTTTTTATTTGTATATATTTCCCAAAATCTTGTTGTTAAACGTGTCCTGTTCTAGAATGTATATTCATGCCTTGGTCTAACTAATTACTATAGTATATGTCTCAGCCAAATGTTTTATACCTCTGTATTCACTTATTTGAAATGCAAGATGATGAGTGTTTTAAAATGTGTCCTAAATAAAATGTATTATTATTATTATTATTATTATTATTATTATTATTATTATCTAGCTTAGTTGTAGTTAAGTTATAGCTTGTCTTAAGGCCAATGCCAACAATGACGTGCGTCGACACCAAAGTTTCGAACACGGATCAACTTTCTGAGCGTCACAGACGCTCTACATCTCTCTGCAAATCTCTGCATATTTTTGAGCTCCTTCGTCAAAGTTGTGTTTATGTTTTGAGCATTATTTAAAGTGGATTCCATGACATGCTGCCAAACAGCAGTGCTAGTCGTTGGCCATTAGCCATATGTCAGATGATGTAACCCCAAACTGTCATGAAAACACAGGTCACCTCACACACTGTGACTCACCACACTCTTCTGAGCACCTGGGGTATGGAAATACAAACGCGTATAAACACACACACACTCACACACACACGCACACACACACACACACACAGACACAGTGACTCAATCACACACACAAACACATGCATAGTCACCTGATCACTCACTCACTACCTGACAAATGAAGAAGGATCAAGCTAAAAGGGTCTAGTCCCACTGTGCACCCTGAATGATATGGACATGTGGGCTTTGACATGAATCCCGAGGCTGGGCAGAAGCTGCTTTTTGTGTCACAGTCAAATCACTTCTGAGCAGGGAAGCTTCTAAGTGTACGTGTCAACATTGCTGGGGAATAAACAGATAAGGTACCCCAGGCAGTACTAGTACAGAAACTAGTGTCAACTATAGTGAGCAGATGTCCTCTTCTGACCGAGGGCCAAAACCTCCCACAACATCAACATGGCCCTGTGACATACAGTACAGTAGCAGACGATATTCATTTACTACTGTACTGTATTTTAACTGTTTCCTGAATCATTCGGTAATCCAGAAAATGTTGGAACAATGATGCACAGTGATGGAAATATCTAGCATTAAGCAAATTATGTCCTAAATTATGAACATCCTGAAGGTAGTTTGTTTGGAAGTGCTTATCATGTTCCAGCTGCTAATCCATCTGTCTGTTTACAACATACACTGTATAAATAAATGGACAAACCACTAGCGTAGCCAGAAAAAATAAAAAGAGTCCTGTTTAGTATGCCAACTAATTCCTCATTGTAAGTTTAACGTCCGACTTGGTCATTGAGTTACGTAGTGGGTCGTCATACATATTAATCAAAATGAAAAGCATGCAGGTACTGCTGCAGTTATCCAGCGCGGTGTCCAAGACTTTACGTAGGTAAAGGCTGGCTCTGCGAGACTTGGTAGCCGGCCACTACACTGTCTCCTCGCAGGCTGCACTTTTATTTGTGGATGTGGCATTGAAAGGACACAAGCTTTTGTTTTGATCAATCGAGTCCATCGTCATGCTTTCCCCAGAATCACTGACTATACCTTTAATGTAAAGGCGACCGGCATGCAATGGCTTCCATCACTCTCGCCATTCACCAGCAAGGAAACCTGAGACACAACCATGGCAACATGCAACCCACCCCCCACATTGCCCGAAGCAGGAAGGTGTCCGTTCAGCCCCCCCCCCCCCCCATCCCGCGTCCATCCCATCCTAGAGCCGCTTGTGATTTACTGGAATACAACTGTCCCAGTGGAACGGCACTCGGGGGATACAACAAAGTGCCATTTAACAATGGACATGGTATTAACAGAGCAGGGGAGACGTTTACAGTGATTCCAGCATAATGAAGTAATGGGCGCATGGGCTAGTGACTGTGACGGCTGAATGTTTAAGGAACAGGCGGTGCTGATATGCTCAGACAGCACATTAGACATTAGCTGCTCAATTTGAAGGCATTTCTCAGAGGGAGATTTGGTGTCTGGGATTTCCCCTTAGGTGAATATAATGTTAAGTAAGCTATACTCTTCAACTTTAGCTTAGCTAGCACTTCACCAAGCTACTTACTCATTTTCTAGATAAGCAGTCTTACGCTTACTTATGTAAAATATTTCAATAATAATAATAGGCTTACATTTGTATCACTGATATATTTAAAAAATTATAATCTTCTCTGGTTTTGATTGAATCTGTTGAATAGGTGCACTGCACATTATGTTAGGCATGCAGACAAGTGTGACTTACAGTAACTGTACGGTATGATGCCTTTAATCTTAATTGAAATGTTAACAGTATGTCTTGTGGAAGATTCTCACCATCTCTACCTTTGTGTTTTATTATTTTAAGTTAAGAAACAAATTTTAAATATATATTTATATTAAAACAAAGCCTGATTCGTTTATCTTTCTCTTTCTCCGAGTGTGGTGGATGGGAGATTCTGTCACGATCCTGGAGGCTGTGTGGATGGTGCGGCTCCAGCCCGGTGATGTCATCGGGGGAAGTTGCTGCCTTGGTCAAGGACAGTGTGTCGATGGCGATGTTCCCTGAGCTAAAAAGAGAACTGTGTGCAGAGCCAATGGATGTGTGTTGGTCATCTCCTGCTCGGTGGAGGAGTGCTGTCACAAATAGATGCTGACATGGCCCTGGACTATGTATGGATGGCGGTGGCTATAGCTGCAGAAGCCAAGTGTCCAATTCAGACAGGCGCTATGGTTTTTGAGCGGTCCTGGTCGTGTCTAGTGATATTGGACATTTCCTTGGACCTGGGACTCACGTGGCGTCTGTCAGTGTCAATCTGACCTGGGACTCCTGTGGCGTCTGTTAATGCTACAATTGACAGACCACTCTTAATTAACTAACTTACAAAACGCTTTAAATCTTTCTGATGTGTTAGAATACAACTGTCCCAGTGGAACGGCACAATGTGTAAATTATTATACATAGTATTAATGCTACATTTGGTTTGCCCGCCATCACCTATTGCATCTTAACCGTCCTGGAGGGGTGGATTCCTCCCTCAGTGGTCCCTTTACAAGGTCTCTTTGCTTTTTTTTCCCCCATGTGGTTTTAATGGAGGTTTTTCCTTGCCAGGGGGGAGGAGCAGGTTAACATGTGAAATGTATGTTGTACAGCCATTTGAGACTGCAACATGATTAAGAGGTATATAAATAAAATTCACTTGACTTTTAAAAATATGTATTTAAATGGGGGGTTGAAATGGGGGTTGTAATTCAGTTACATTCCTCTCCCAAATGACTGATGATTTAAGTATTATATACAAATACAGCACCCTATAAATTGCACTACGTACCTAGTGAAGGACATTGCTGAAAATGCATATAAACATACAGTATCAACATTGTCTTCAAAAGTGTTCACTTGACCACCAAATAGATATGTTTTTCATGGTGATAAATACAATAATAATAATACTTTTTGCTGCATATTGGTTTCTACTTTTGGAACAAACACACCTGCTACTAATTACCAAGAAAGACGGTGAATGTTTTACTACAGTACACTATGTTGTAGCAGCATGCATGTTTGGTTGAAGAATGTAAGATATTCAATTTTAACATCCACTCTTAAATTCAAAGCAAGTAAAAGGGCATGCCAAACATAATGGGAATAAAGGGGTATTATAGGATAGGACTTGCACAAATGTACAGTATGTGTTTTGTGTTGTCATCTTAACAAAACTTATACTACCAAGAATGTTATGTGTAGCCTTGGGAGTCACAGAACTCTGTGAGAGTTCTATGACATCTAACAGCAGTACAGTATGTTGTAGAAAAGTACATCAGCTCTAGCTTGATGGAAAATGTATGTTATTTGAATATTGACAATAACAAAATTATAAAATTACACAGTCTGTATCCATTAATGCAAACAAAAAGGCAGCCAGATTGCTGCAAGATCCCATAACCACCAATGCCCTTCTAGGCCAAGGTTAGTGATTAATTTCCATCCAATGCACCATACACTCATGTCTCATGTCTCATGTGTCATGGCTATATCCATGACATCTGAGTGGGTATTAGGCTATAAGGGTAAACAATATGTGACAGAAATCTTAAATACAATACACACTCACATAAATTAAATTAAATATTGAAAGCTTAGCCTTTTCCAAAAGATAAAATAAAATAATACATTTATTAAAAAAAGACATTATCACAGGCCAACCTAGATCTTTGCAACCACACAAAACAAGTGTATCCATCTGAATCTTGCTCATAATATTGTACAAATCAATACTTATAACTAACTTGGCCTTACAAATACAAATATTAAGAAGGCTGCTCACACACAAGTGAATATGGTTGCACACAAACAGGCTACATCGAGTGTTTGCAGAGTGGCAGACAGAATAAGATCTATCAGGAATTTTTATGTATTCCACATAACTTGGAGGTCAAAGAGATGTCCACCAGGAGTTTATACAGTAGCAAAGTGCTAACGAATCAGACCCAGTGTTAGTCAGCAGCAAGATTATTCTTCCAGTTATTACCATGAGATGGAAAGCAACACCATTCTATTTCAAATGAAGACAAACACCATTTCAGATGCATCACCTTTTTCACCTCCCGTAAACCATGGGTATATTTTCTGCAGGGCCAACATTGTTCTGCTATAAACAATACAATACTACTACTATGTATACATATATTGGTTTCTAACCCTCTAACTCGTAACTTGCATACTGTTGCAGTGGTACAATATAGTGTACATGCATATTATTTGGACTTGTTTTGCATATTATCCTCATATGGAATAGAATCTGTAGACTTGCTCGATTCTTAAAATGTCCTGTTGTCCTGTTGAAAGATATGTGCAGTTTAGATAGGAACACAATAAAAGGAATGTTTCTGAATACACGCGTGTGCATACGCAAATGCACACACGCTTAAACAATCATATTGTAAGAAAGGTAATGAAATGAATAGGTAGATTTTAAACTGTCAATAGCTGAGCATCGATAAAGTAGCTGATGTGAGGTGTGCATTATCTCCCATAAATACATGTACATGTAATATGCGTAACACAGTAGCAATTTTACAGTAAACAAACATACTGTATCCAAAGCTATATACAGTATGACAAACCTTCTACCTTCTAAGGAGCTAATAAGGTAACAGGATACACATTTAGTATATATTTTACCACAGATATAGACAGACATGCAGTACAATGTCTTCTGGAAGGAAACAGAACTTTATGTTTTCTGAAAATGCTTTTGATTGAAAAAGGAAACCTATTCCTAAATTCCCACCTTGCTGAATGTAAAAATAATCCAATCAACAGAAAGACTCTGCACTGCACGAACGGAAAAGGATTTGTTTTGAGAAAAAGTTGAAATGCATTATTGCTCCATAACAGTAACTCCCTCGCTGAGGCTTAATACGTCATAATGCGTCACGTATGTGCACGCACACGTGCACACATACCATCAACGCATTCCCTATTATGTTCATCTGCAACCGCTTCAATACTTTGTCCGGTGAGCTCTATGGGATAAAAGGGCTGACGAGGCACTCTGATGGCTTGGTGCACTGGTGCTGATAACAATCATATTCTACCCCTCATAGTGATCAAATGAGAAATCCGAGGTATACCGCTCTCCCCTTTTGCCAAGGGCCCATTTGTATTTCACATTGTGGGTTTAATTATAACATTTACATATTTGACCGGGGGTGAGATAGTGGTAATGAGAATCTTTTAGTGGCAAGAGAGAGCACAAAAGTGCCATCACTGGGCTTATCTATTGCTGTGTGCGTACGGTGAGGATCTATGTTTGCTATACAGTAGTACAGCACTGACAAATCCATGAGTGCTGTGCCTAAACTTCTGTGAGTTGTTTCTGAGCCCGAATGACACATTCGTATCTCTCACCGTAGGCTATTTTACCGCTGTGCCAAGCGGTGAGCAAACTGGACAAGTTGAAACGCCCGATTTGGAACAAGCACAGTACGTTGGTGGTGACAAGCGACATCTTATTACAGGGATTGTTGAGTACATAGAAAAGTTTTCAAATGAGAAATAAAAGGTTATTTTATACAGATTATCTGCAGATTTCCACTTTTTCTGCAGTAGAAGTCAGATGTTAATACACATTTAACATTTGCAGCTCTGTGAAATGAAGTACTTTAAATTCTCCTCTTCTGACAGGTCTTCTCGACTGAAGGCTCCCTAAAGAATGAGGCACTGATTCAGAAACCATAAGTAGTCATTCAACCGTGTTTGCTTTCGACTGGTGACAAAGAGGTAGCTTGCTATAACCAGCCCCAAAATTCACTTTGTGTAACGCTTCACTGGTCTCGCCGGGGTGGTAGGACCAGGGGAGGACTGTCCACGTCCCCAGCGCCTCACACCCA
>JAODUK010082235.1:0-15326 GCA_027564635.1 Typhlichthys eigenmanni
AGAGATAATCCAAAGTATATGTTTGTTGTCACCTGAAATATCTTGTGTCCATTTAATTGACCAACGCAGGTTGTATGCTATATTTATTAAAGTATAAGTATACGATGCTGATGTAATGACTTTTAAAAAAGTGTTTGAATGTGATTTCTTAATTTCTTTAATGTAATGTTGATTAGGCTATTATTTACCTAATATTTTTATTTTCTTAGTGTACACCATTAGATGTTATGAGTGCCTTCCTGGAGGAGCATCATGTTGGAGTCCCACCCAAAAAGAATGCCCATCTTCGTATAGATGTCAAACGGCACAGGTTGTCTCAAATGCGGGTAGGCTATATAACACAAGGGTGCACAACTGTTCTGTCATACATGGGTATATTACACAATAGTTTTCCACTGTAACTTTTCACTATTCCATAGTTATTCCTATTTTATATTAAATATTACACAATAATGCACTAAAACTGTTCTTTGTATAATAACGTTTTCCCCTTTTCCCCTCTTTAACATGAATTGGCACCTGTATCGGCAGGTTGCCAGTCACTTTGTTTTTACTTTAGCTGTGCAAGGATGAATATTAATAATTATTCATATTTAATAATAATAATAATAATAATAATAATAATAGAATACATTTTAAAGGGCCTTTCTCCGACTCAAAGACACTGTAGAAGAAAGGACAAATATACATAAATAAACAATAATAGAAAAAATGGTGGGGAAAAAAGAGTGGCTTTACACAGTACCCGTCATGATGTGGGAGAGCGAGTCTGAACTTGTGTCATGAGGCAGGTCTGGTCTTGTGAACTTTCACAAGGCAAATCAGCAGGAAATGCTGCATAAAGTGAAACCTGCCAACCTGAGCTGCAGCTAAAAGGTCAACTTCTCCTTGTAGTACTTGAGTTCTTCCTCCAACTCCAGGGTCCATATGTTGTAATGGATGAGAGCAGCTCCCAGTGGCATGGGATTCTAAACAGCTGGTGTTGTTCCTCCTTCGTCAGTGTGTTGCGATATTATTATTCTTTCTTTGTACCTAGAGTATAGGACTAACATTTCCTGTTATTCCCCAGAGGTTTACAGGTTCACTTTCCAATTAAATTGCTAGTTTAAACCATAGAAAACACATATTCAACAGTGGAATTACTTAGTTGTCGGTACAATTGGCAATACAGGGTAAACAGGGTTTTGAATGGCTGGCTGACCTTATATGACCTATTAATTATAGTTATTATAATAGATGAGCCCTTTTGAGCTTCTTCTACTGTTCCTGCATTCTCATCCTCCAGAAGTTAATTCATTTAGTCCAGACAAACCTTTAGATTTTACAGCAAGCCCCCCCGCTCCCCAGTATATATTTAAATTGTTTTCCACCATTTGCATTCATCCATTTGCAAACAAGCTTTTTTTAAATAACAACATCCCCCAACAGTATTCCACAACACAATTTAATTATCAGGTCTGTCCGTCTGACAGTTGGCCAAGAACCAGTGTGGGATACACTACAGGTGGCTGACTCCAAGATGTCTGTTCCCCACATCCTTCCACCCATCTCCAATATAACTTCCCCTCTTCATCCTTATTGTAATATAAGATAAAATAGAATTTACAACTTGAGACAGTGGAGACCAGTTCTCCGCTGTATAATACATATTTTTGAAATGGGGGGTCACTTACCTTAAAACTATAATTCAAACTGTTTTATGCCTGATAATATTAACACCAATTTTTAGTAATGGTTATTTAGCAGACTAACTTTTTATTTACAATTTGATACGTTTGTAATGTATATTATGTGTTGTTGTGTTTACAATATGTGTGTAGTGAGTGTGTGTCTTGATATGTTTGTAATGTATATTATGTGAAATCTTGTGTAGCCAAAGACACATTTCCAGAAATGGACAATAAAGTATTATCTTATCTTATCAACACAGCAGTGTGCTGCCGACATTAGCACACTTTGAGAGAGTGTGCTCTTCCTTGTTGTGATTCAGGTGATTTAGTGTGTGAACGGCATAGTAAACTTTGGAATAAGTAGGATATCCATTGGCAGTACATGTTGTTCCACTAACCTCTGCAATCCTCAAACCCCCTCATGTAAGTAGTTGTATTCACTTTCAGAAGAGCTTAAATGTCAAAAATAGTTGCAAGCTGTTTTTTTCCGGAATTCATGTAATTTTTATATCACAGTGCCACCCGGTGGTAGACCCAATGGTAAGACATGCTATACATGCAACACCGAGTACTGCAACTCCACTCTAGCCTGTTGGGGGGATGAGGATCGCTGCATTTCAACAAAAGGTAAAATAACCTTTTGTATTTAGACAATCAACTCTGAGGCAGATGTAATTTATATATATAAATATATCTTATTTTTCTTATAAGCACTGAACAAGACAAGGACTAAACTCCCCCGAGGAGGCAGGTAGAGCTTGGCACTGTGTGGAAGCAATGACTAGGAAGAATAGCCTTAAATGTTGATATTTGTTAATGCATTTAATTACATACTGTACGTTTACAGCATATAACTATTTAAGAACCGTTTACAAAAGGTGAGTACATTTAAACAAACTGAAAACAGCTGATTTGAACTCAAGAACACTATTTAGGCCTAGGTGCCCCAAAACTGACCTTGTATGTCAATGTTACTTACAGTATTAACCGTGTTAAGTCCCCATTCTCTTTTCCAATTTAGAATTTAATCCAACCTGTAGAATTATCATCTTCATTTCATGAATTTCTTTCTTCTGATTCAGTTTATGATCATGTAATGACCTAGACCATTACATGCATTGTAAACCTTTAGAGTTTCACTAGGCATAGGCTTATCGTCATTCAGAGAGCAAGAATACAATCTGTTTTAGACCAGCGGTGCCTCGCATTAACATTAACAAAGCAATAGGGGTTATGTGCAACTTACATTATACTATACTTACTATACTATACTAAAGCCTACTACACTATACTATAAATATTAAGGTGCATCCTAATTGTCATGTGGTTTTCACCATACACTTTGATAATTAAAAAAGGGCCTTCAATGTTCCTTAGCTCAGAGGATTGTTTGAATTCAATATAATGTAACAAATGTAAACCTGGTAGTATTAAAGGTAGGCTATAGTCAGCTATTGCAAGCTAATTGTAAACGTATACACTTTTTGTCAAATTCAACAAATATCTCTGTCGCACTTACCATTCTCTGTCTATGTTGAAAAACAATCCACTACTTCTTACACAGCCCTAAATAGCAACACAAACAAAGTGGGTGACACCACAACAACAAAGCAAAACTACCAGAGTACTACACTTTGCTTCACAATGTGTGAGGCGGATATTGTTTTGATTTGAGCTCAAAGTTAGCAAGCATTCTCGACTGACCCTGCCTTTAAGGCCAGACATTTACTGTGTTCTTTATGTTTATAGTGGCCATGGGTCAACATATGGTTACCCTGAAGGGCTGTGCATCCAAGAGCATCTGCATAGGTGGGGGGATGGCACAGGTGGCAGGATTGACGGTCAATGTGGACTGCTGCGTGGACAACATGTGTAACGATGCCAGAAGCATCAGTGCTAGCCTCCTGCTCCTGGTCGTATCCATGGGGTCTGTTGTCTTGTTCTAGTAACACCTCATCCTTTTGTTTAAGCTTTCTTATGCTTACGATTTGTATCACTACTGTTAAACTTGCTTTGTTGTTTTGACAATGCGCTTTAAAAGCACAATAATACTTAAATACTTTAATAATTAATTATTAATCTGCTGTCTTGCGATCATTTACTATTACATTGTGTATTCACATTACTGAATTTTGTTTTTGCAATTCTGCCACACCTGTTTTAAGAAGTAAATTAAATACAACAGTTCACGCTCTACGATACTTATAAGACGTGTTTGATTGTATTGTGTAGTCATTTATACTGGGAGAACAGTTTAACTGATTTTAAACCAGGTTGTGTAGTAGCAGAAATAAAAGCAGATAAGAGCAAATCATCTGATTTTGAACCCAGTGATAACCGAGAAGACCACATCATTCTTTAACATTTTTTTTTTTTAAGTAACTTCGAATGAAATTACATTTAATTGTCTGATTGTTTTAAATTAAATTACTTGTATGATCTACTGTGAATTTGATTTACTTGTTTTAATTAGATTTTCATAACAACCAACCCTCATGTCGATCATGTTAATGACCTTCCTAGAGGTCTCAGAAACTTGTGATACAAATGGGTTACAAATATGTAAGTGTGGACTAGGCCATAAGTGGCTTCTGTAATCCAGACTGGAACAAGCCTCAGGTGTTGCTAATACCAGCCACACGTGGTTTTCTCTGGGTTCTGCTGGGGAGACGGGTAGCGTGAAATACAGTACATACACACCCACAATATGGCAGGCTCTTAACACAAGACATTAATTTACTAGGTGGTAACTCTGGTGGTCTTACAGCATTATCCATTCATCCATCCATTTTTAAACACTTATCTGTGGTCGGGTTGGGGGCAGCAGCTCCAGCAGGGGACCCCAAACTTCTCCTTCCCGAGCCACATTAACCAGCTCTGACGGGGATCCTGAGGTATTTCCAGGCCAGTGTGGAGATATAATCTCTCCACCTTGTCCTGGGTCTTCCCCGATGCCTCCTCCCAGATGCCCCTACCACCTAAACTGACTCCTTTCCACAAAAACGAGCAGCGGCTCTACTCTGAGTTCCTGACGGATAGCTGAGCTTCTCACCCTCTCTCTAAGGGAGATGTCAGCCACCCTCCTGAGAAAACTAATTTCGGCCACTTGTACCTGTGATCTAGTTCTTTTGGTCATGACCCACCCTTCATGAGCATAGGTGAGGGTAAGAATTAAAATTGCCCGGTAGATCGAGAGCTTTGCCTTCCGGCTCAGCTATCTGTTCGTCACAGCGATGTGGTAATGTAAATGCAGTACCGCCCCAGCTGCTCTGATCAATCTCCTGCTCCATAGGAACAAGTCGTCATCCAGCCACTTCACACTCGGCTGCGAACCGATCCAGCGAGTGCTGAAGGTCACGGAACCATAATGCTATAAAGACCACATCCTCTGCAAAAAGCAGCGATGAGATCCCCAGGCCACCGAACCTCAAGCCCTCCCCACCACGACTACGCCGTACACATCTCTCGCTTTGGACATACAGGGATTGGATTGCCCTTGGAGTAGATTTTACCAGGCAGTCCCTGGTAAAGTCTACTCCACGGTGCTGGAGCTAGTCTACATTTAGCCAAATTCCACTCAGGGTCTGCTTGCTGCCTGCTCTGTGTGCTTACTGAAAAAAATATATCTGGTGCATCTACACAGCCATAACTGTAAATATGAACACAAACAAAGTGGTGCACACTGCACCACACATCAATAGCCTACTAGCCTTCACAATGCATCTCCAATGTGTGGGACGGAGCTTCAGAGGGAGCACCTCATGCCATTGAAGGGAGAGTTGTTTTTAAGTTTTGATAGAGTTCAAGTATCAACACGCTTTCTCCAGAAGTTTGATATTGGATGCATGTGTAGCGCAGCACCCGCTAAGGTCATATCAAGGTCATGAAAAATGAAACAAATGAGACAGGACGTTTTATGATGCGATTTAATGATTGACGAAAATACTGAAAATGTATTGATTAATATATTGATTTATTGCTATGAGGAAAAATAAGTAATATGACTCAATGTAAAGCTTTTACAGGCAATTAGGCCTTATCCCCTCTCGTGTGGGACCCTTGTAGCAGCTACTTATCTAGCATACTTCTTTTGTTTGCCAATGCTCAAACATACTGCATGACTTTGTGACAGAGAATGAAACACCCAGAAACAATCAGTTCACCCTAACAGCTTCCAAGGAGAACATTGGCTAATTCTCCGCTCCATTTCCTTCTTTCTTATTTGATCCGGCCTGGATCAAGCCTGCAGGTGTTCCTAATACCTGCCAATCGGGGTTCTCTGCTGGGGAGACAGGTAGAGTGAAATACAAAGGCCTACACGACACAAGGATTTAACATGCAAAATTATGGTTAACGTTTTCCAGAGTTTTTGTAATTTGAGTGAACACAATTATTTCCTGAGAAATACAATAAAGATTTGTTTCTGATTAAGGCCCCATATAATTTATTAGGCCTTTTATATACACACCATTTGTACAGGCCTGGGTGGTCTCTGGGGCTGCCTAGAGCTGTGGAACAATATTAGATACATATCATGAAAAAACAAAGTGAAATAGGTTGTTAAAAATTGAGTCTATACAGATTTATAAAAGTTTACCTGTTTAATCTATTCCATAGTGATCTCCTATGAAAGGATCACAAAATAATACAACATTTTAATAGAATTCTTCCCCAAAGATATCTTAAACTGAAACAGATATTTTGCCAAATACATTTGCATACACAAGCATACAAGAAATGTTTGATATACATTTTCCATGCAGTATAGTGTATATGTATTGCAATCCACACCTTTTCTCCGGTCTAGGTGGTGGTCTTACAGCACTATTAGCTCTAATATTCGAAATAAGAAAGCAAGAAAATTAGCACATTGTAAATATGGTTAAACAATAAATCTAAAATCTAAATTTAAATTACAGAAATGTTTTTATAGTTTAAATGAAGTCATTGGACTTCAGTGTGGAGTTCAGTTGCGCTCCAATAGCCTTTATCAATTCTGTATGTCTTACAGATATGTATTATTTTACCTTTTCCTCCATACGATAACTCCAATAATCACAGCCAGTATAACTAGGCCAACTGCTACTGGGACAATACTCCTCAACTGGGGCACCGGCGACCCTATCAAGTGTTAATTTAAGTGTAAATATAATGTCATGCAAATACATTATGTTAAATTTATCTTATGCTCAGGATATAGTTTATGTTCCCGGGATTAGTTCTAACCCTTTACGTTGAACGTGGCTGTGTTCGTTTGTTCCTTTCCCCGCCAGAAGATGGCAGTACAGTTGAGGTATTTAGGCCCGTCACCGGTCAGCACGAATGTTACGGTGGAGCTGGTTTCCCAGATGCCTTGCCCTGTATATGTGTTCCCGACTTCAGTGGTTAGAGCATTTATGCTCCATGACACCACAGGTGGATGTGAGGGACACGTGTGTTTGACTGAACACGCTACTTTAACAGTTACACCAGCATCAACCTCCTCTGGAACTGGGGTCATTACTGGTTTGTCTGGGGAGGCTATAAAAGGGTAAAATATACATAATTTTAAAGCAAAAACTACATGGAAACAAAATGTGTGATATACTGGATAGCAGTGGTTCCCAACCTTTATCCCTTAGAGTCCCCATACTTGATCCCCCCTTCCCCCCCCCCTTCCCTTTCCAATATTGTGCAACTTTTTAGCCTTGGCAATTAGCAAACATTCAAATGATGCCTCCGTTGCTCTTTGTAAACCACTGCCTACTGCTTAAACCTTTCTCTGCCATTAATAGGCCATTGTTTTTAGATTGGCCTTGGCATGACGTGATTATTAATAACATTTTATAATGTATACATTTTACAATTAAATAGCCAAACATTTTAATGCTCAAAGCAAATGATATCAAGCAACCCCTCCCCTTTCCCTGAGAACTCTAGCGTGGACCCAGGTTGGGAATCACTGCTGTATAGTGCTGTGTTTTAAGTGAAAACATGCTGTACAGACCCTTCATCATAATAAAAACACAGCTGTTGTTGAAGCTGTATTTGTCGTCGTCCCCTGTCTCTGCACGGAAACAGAACGGTCCATTGTCGAAGGGCTTGATGTCGTCAATCTCAAGCGTGCAATTCTGCTGATCCAGGTCTCCTAATATTCTGGTGCGACCTTTGAAATGGTCAAGCACAAGGCTCTGACCGTTGTGGTACACAAAGTCCCCGCGCCTGTTGTACCAAATGCCGCGCAGGTTGGTAATGGGTTCGTCGTTAACGTGGAAGGTGCAGGGTATCACCACACAGGACCGTGTCAGGGCACTGACTTTGGGCAGGACTTCAGCAGCTAGTATGGTGTAGCCTGGTTGGAAGAGCAACAAGCGTTATTGTCGTGCAAGGTAACGTCGCAGTCAAATGGATACATGGAAGTACACCTACTGTCATTGTCTGCCCCCCGTTTCCCATATTCTGAAAGAAAAGTAAATTCTGTCAGTGCCATGCAATGTAACGTGCAAGGTAACGTCGCAGTCAAATGGATACATGGAAGTACACGTACTGTCGTCAATCTGTTTCTCATATTCTGAAAAAAAAGAAAACAATTTCAGTGGCCCAGAAATAGCTAATAAATCTTCTGATTCAAGTTTAATCTTCTCAAAGTAATGGTTGGTTTGTTGAAACTCACTTTTTACCACTAATGTTGTGGAGGCTGAGGTCTGCCCTTTCAAAAACTGAGCAACACATTTCAGGTTTTTACCATTGTCATCAAGATTGGCAATGAAAGTCAGATTAGATAATGTTTGATAGGTGCCCTTGGAGATCTCCTGGGTATGGACTGTGCTCTGCATGTTGTCGTAGTTCCAAGAGATGTGAGGTTTATCGCTTTTGCACTTATGTGAAACAGAACAGATCACATACTTTGCTACACCCTCTGTGAAAACCCCAGGCTCTCTAACAGTGATTTCTTCAAATGGACCTGATCAGAAAAGCAGAAGTATGGTCAATATCTAAGTACATGAACACACACACATTCACACATCTTTCACACATCTTTAACACATCATTTTAAAAAGTGAGAAATGGCCCACAAGTCTCCAATTCATAAAAATGCCCCAATCTCAATGTTCGCCCTGAGCCCTCAAGCCCCAAAACCTCAGAGTCTTTAGTGATGTCACCAAAGTTATCGAGTGTCCGACGCATATAGCATAATTAAGCAGAATTGCACACACATATTTGACGAATAATCTAATCAAAGTGTGCAAAATAATTTACTAATAACGTTGCACAGCATTTCTCTAACTTCATCTCCGGCGCGTTCTCGTCAAGTCCGTGAGGGAATATTGGGCTGTCACAGGTGAAGTGATTGAGTGTTCCCAACTTCTCACACAGTTTTCAAGCCATTTATGCCCCGTTACTGTAAGTCTGCATTTATGCAGACTTTGCCTAAGGACACAATTACCCACAGTTCATTTGTTGTGACGTGTTACTGAGGGCCCATATAAGCGCTCGCTGTTCATGTCCCGCAAAAGTAGGCTTTGAGACAATCCTAAACCCTCACAGATTTAGCAGGATCGCGCACCAAAGTCTGTGAGTGTGAGGGTGGACATTGAGATTGGGCCAATGGTATGTTTAGTGGGTCTAAAACCCATATTTTCATCATCATGGCAGAAATGGAGGTTCCACCGAACCCATATGGTGGTTGTTTAGAGATAGACTTCCTCCAGAGCAGACATAGCTAGTGAGATTTGCACACACACACACCCACACACATATATACTCACATTCAACATCCAGCCTGGCCTTGCTCGTATCTGTTTGACCTCCAGGGTGCGTAACGGTGCAGCTCACTCTCTGGTCCTCCTCTGTGACTGTCCAGGAACGCTCCACGGTCATCTCCCAGTTCCCAGTACTGGGCATTGCATTGTGGGTAATGCGGTCTGCGGGTTCAGGTGCCTGATTCAGGATCAGCGTTGGGGGTTTTAGGGGACATGTGTGATGTACGCTACAGGATAGAGTGCTCTGCTCTCCCACCCTGGGGATGCCGAGGATGCTCAGCTGTGGTTGCTCTGCACGGTCTGCACATTACAGAAGGATCAGTCATATACATTCACTGCATTTAGCAGACGATTTTATCCAAAGCGACTTTAGAATAGTAGGCCTACACTGCAAAAACTGGATCTTCAGAAATAAGTTTAAAAAAATTATGAATGCAAGGTATATATATATCAATAAATCTGACAATTGAAAATTTGCTTGGTAAGATTTCTTGAAATAAGACATATCTGGATAGACGAGCTCTTGTTAGGTAATTGTGTCTTATATTAGGTGAAGTTAGATATTTTTACTAGAAATTAGACATATATACTTGGTAAGATTTTGATTTTTTGTAGTGCATTGTCAATGGATGAACAGGTCAGTCACTAGAAATTGTAAGCTACTCTTTTAGAATAATTACATCAATGCTAACACATTACCAATTTATGATTTAATATTCAAAACAATTGCTAATGGCCTAAACTAGAAAGTGCTTATTTCCTCATGGCCAGAAGTTACTATCTGTATACATAATAACAATTTCACTTTTTTTATGAGGAATTAATGTATCTTACCTGAAACAACAAGCTGAACTGTTTTATCATAAAAGGTTTGCTCGACGCTGTGGTAGGCCGTAATAGGCTTAATATCTATCCATGGGTAGAGTCTGTCCTGGTTGTGGGACGTCTCAAGTCTTTCAATCTGAAGGCTACAATTGCCCTGCGTCACAGAGCCGATCAAGCTGGTCCTCCCTCTGTATTTGGTGATGGTCTCTCCTTCGCCATATACAAGCGGGTGAACCTGGCTCTGGTATAAATACCATTTCACACTGAGGCCAGCGGGTTGTGCTGTCACATAGGTGAAGCTACAGGGAATGACCACGCAGGAGCCCCTCATGGCCGTAATACTGCCCGGGATGGTGAAGGTCCAGTCACGAGAAAGAATGGATCCTTATCGAAAGGAGAAACACACTAAAGTTGTCTGTGTTCATTTGATATAAACCAACGTCATCACAATGCAGATCAGTACAGCATGTTGGCAGTAGGCCTAGCATGTGGATTTGTTGTACTGTTTAACAGGGTATAAATGGTACAGTAATGTAAACCACAGTCTCCGACCCCTCAAGGATGAGTCAGACCCATGGGTTTTAGCCATAGGTGTAGTTTTAGAGGAGCAAGTACAGGGGATGTGTGCCCCTCAACATATAGAACAAGTACATTTGTCCCCCCCACCAATAAAAACATGAAAGACGCACTGGAGCCGGGCGACGATATCAGAGTAGTAGCGCATTATGCATATTAAACCACTCATTTAACCACATGACAGTTCCTTGATTTTGACTTTAACAAAGTCTCGTTCTCCAGTAGTAGTTTTATTAGGTGATGACCAAATGTGTAGTAGAATAATATTGTTTTAAGTCAGCTATTAGTTTAGCCTACAGTAGATCATCACAAAAACAGACCAGACGTTTTAAATATGCAGAACATTTTCAACAAGAGCTATTACAGTCCAGAGGTTAATACATTAAAATGTATTTATATATCATGTACTTCCCCATAGAAAAGAGGACAGGAGAGTAGGCTAAATCATGCCTATGTGTGCTGAGGCCTATATCTAATTCCTGTATTTAATGTTTTCCTAGTAAGTAAATAGGCGTTTCAACCCTACATTGATGCAAAAAAGGCACAAATTGTTCCATAATAAATCCCAAGAATGCAGAAAATTAAGTGTTTGATTCTCAAACGTTTCAGGGGGAGGACAACCTTTATATGTTCCCCCAGGTACATAGCTTAAGTACCTGACTCTAGAAGAAACTGAAACGTAAAGGTTATGTTTCAGTCAGGTACTTTTCTTTTAATTAATTGTGTGCAACCAAGAATGAACAAATATTTGGAAAATTCTAGATTTGTGTTCTTACCATCATACACCTTTAAAAACGTGTAATACTTTGCATACAACTCAGATGCGTGTGCTGTAATGCAAATGTATTTAGCATATGTTCTCAATGGTATGTACATTTGAGGCCATATAGTCAGACCTCAGCGTTTGTTCTTCAGACGGCCTCAGACCAGAGACTGTGTGACTGGACTATTGACAAATATGAGTTATACAGTATATTCAATTATTTCTGTGCCATCCTTTGGTCTGATGCCTTTTGCCAGATTGTTTTTTTGCCTGACACCTACTGTACAATAAACCTGGCCATGTCTATTCATGATGAGAGACAGAACAATGTGACTGTGTTGTCTGATGTCTGAGAACTGACACTGAGGTCATGAGGATGCCCTACAATGTGCTGTGGTCTTCCACTCACTCTTAACCTGAAGGATGATGCTCTTGATTTTATCTGATTCCCCAGTGGAGTGAGCGCGACACGTCAGAATCTTTCCCTGGTCTTTCGTCGACGCTGTGAAGGACATTGTCGATGAAGACCTGTACCTTCCACCTGCCACCGTCTTAAAATCTGTAGAGGTCGGCATGCCACCGTAGTTCCACAAGAAAGTCGGCTTGTGCTTAGTACACGTGTATTCAACAGAACAGGTTACTTCTCTTGATTTTCCTTCTAGAAACTCCCCGGAATCTGGGCTGATGATCAGTTGCGAACTGGAACCTGAGATCAAAAGTGAAGTCACACATTCATCAGCATTTGTTTGACCTAGTCTATAATTAAAGTTATAATGAGATACACAAAAATATACATATACAGCAGGCTAAATTCAAATACTGTACGTATACGGTACAGTAGGCCTACATACCTTTCCACATACTGTGTATGGTTAACTTTGCTTGTATATCAGCCTGGGAATTCTATATTCCAAGCACCTTTGTTTAAAAATCACTGTCAACTGTTTTGTTGTTCATTGTATTCACAACTGTTGGCCCTGCCTTTAACGACACTGCGATCTCAAGACTATGAATGTCTTCAGACACAAATATGGAAATAATATGTAAACATGTAAATAAACAAAAATATCTTTTTGTACACGGAACACTTACATTCCGCCTTAATATTTTGTTCGGCCTCTGCTCTGAGCCCCCCCGAGTGTTGGACGTAGCATCGCACCACCTGGTGGTCGTTCTCCAGAACCATGGGGGCCGTTAGTGTTGTCCTGATGGTCCCGTCCTCAGACAGTGCCTCGTGTGAAAGCCTGGCTCTTTGTGTGGGAATGCTGAGGCTCAGAGAGGGGGGATGTGAAGGACACGTATGCACTGCATGGCACTGGACAGTGACTTCATGTCCAACCTTATGGTTGCCGATGATCTGAATGACAGGGCTTTCTGCCGAGTCTTAGAAAATTAAAAATGTTTTATATAAATCACAAAAAACCATGAGAATAAGTTCAGTTTTTAACTCTTGGACTGTAACTCACATTGTACTTCGATCGTTACCGTTGTGTCATAGAAGGCATAGGTACTTGACCCAACGTTTTCTGGGTCTACCCAGGGGTAGATCTTCTGTCTGTGGTGAGACCAATCCACAGGGTTGATTTCGAGACTACATTTGTTTAAGGGGCCATATCTGCGTGTTCTTGACCTAAAGATTCCAATGACGTCATTTGGATGCCAGTCATCATAGACTAAAGGATAACCTCTGCTCACGTATTGATACCAGACCACTCGCGATGGGTTTTTAGGAGGGTAGTACTTGTACTCATAACTGCAAGGGATCACAAGACAGGAGCCCCTTAAGCCTTTCACACTGTTTGGCAATTTGACATGCCATGTGTCACAACAAAGCAGGAAACCTGCGCATGGAAAAAAGCACATTTACTTTTCTAAATAAATTCTATTAACTTTTCTAATTACATTCGATTTTAATTCATTAAAAAGCATGTAAAATAAAACAATATATACTGTACCTTGAATGAACATGCTCAATAGAATGTGTTGCGTTAATCCAGCCATTTTGTGCCCAAGAAAATTGTCATGCCAACTGTCATGACATAATTATTTTTTTTACAATGGGATCATAAAAAAATTAATTAAACTACATATGTAATAGTTGATATTTCTTACCTTTTATTACTCGTACTTGTAAAAGGAAGTTGTTTCTAATCACTGTCAAATGGTTATACATACAACACTGTCAGTACATTGTTAGTCGATTGCTATCAACTCCACCCATTTTCTAAAAAATACACTTTGGTGTATCAATTTTTTAAGGTTCAATAGAGTGGGTGTATACAAATGAATTATTTTTAATTATGTGAGAAGTCAAGCATAGGAAACATCTGCTCTATTCTGGAAGTGCCCATGTTCATCTTATCGGAACAGTAGGCCTATATTTTTAACTTCCACACTACAGTATGTTGCCTTTACTGTGTTGGCTGCCAATTCATATTAACTTTGTAACACCTTTTGTTGAAAGTAAATCAAGTTGGCTAGAATAATACAATATTGTAAATAAACCAGATAATAAACTCAACATGCCTTGTAAGGTGGCTATAACATGTTTTATATAGTTAGGACAATATTTTACTGTGTAGCTTGACATGTGTCTTCAGGGGTGCTGCCAGGAAGTTTGGGCCCCATGACAAAAAAATGTAATTGGGCCCCCTCTGCGCAGCTGTTGTCACCACATCTCTAGGACCTAACTGTCCCATCAAAAGCTTTACATAATTCTAATTAAAGGCTCGCAACTGTCTTGCTTCTTGTAGCTTAGTATTTTTTACTAGCACAATATTTACTGCAGTAAGTCTGCATACAGTATGCAGTTCACTATTTGATTCAAGATTTAAACCATAAAAAAAATTCCTTAATATTTCACAGTCTCAATGTATTTTTATTTATTTACTTCTGTCTTCTTCCACCATGCATCTCTCATCCTCATCATCACTGTACCTTTCTATCCCTTCTTCCTTTGCTTCTACACTTATTCCTCCTTCTACCTGAGAAGGCCCTGGCTTTGTAGGATACACAATGCATGTGTTATATACATATATACTGTGATATATACAGTATATATATTAACTGTACTGTTAAATGACACTAACACTACAGAACATTGACCCAAATTACCTACAGTTCTGTATCACCAGCACTTGATTACATAGATACAATAGATTTTCTTTTGTGTGTGCAAGCTTCTCAAATAATTTGCCCTTCATGATGGGAATAATAAAGTCTATATCTATAGATGTAATTCAATGGCCATAAATCAATCTAAATGAACGTATCAAACTGGATTATTTTAATATTGTCTGTAATTTACATGCAGGCTGAGGTAAATTACTCACTGTTTCCAACTGTCCAGCATCCGGTACAGACAGTAGGGTGTTTTTTTTTTCATAATGACCATTATGTGAGATAAGAATTTGTTTGAATTTCTGTCATTAATCATTTATTATTTCATTTGAATTTTTGTTATGGTAAAAGAGCAAGAGAGACAGAGAAATCCCCATAGACACCCTGGAATGATGCTAACTGGCATATCATTAGCACAATGTTGCTCACCTTCTTCACTGGGACAGGTAGGGGTAGTTATGGGGAGACTGGGGTGCTGCGACTCCTCTGTTAGGTCTGCTAAAAGGGGCAAGGACAATGATTTAATGATTTGATCTTGCTAAACGTTTCCCTGCACCAGGGACGGTTTGTTCATTAGGGCGATTGGGCGACGCACTGCCAAAGGGAGAAAGAGAGAGGAGGGAATTTTCC
>JAODUK010082246.1:0-39009 GCA_027564635.1 Typhlichthys eigenmanni
ACCCAGAAAATCGCCGGACAGACAGAAAGTGAAATAAATATAGGGAATATTTTGCGATTCAAATGGAAGTTGATTTTTATAGTTTGTAGGTGTTTATATTAAGCCTCTAAATCCTTTAATGACATGCTAAGACTAAAATGACTGATTTCCCTTGCCTATCCCTTTAAGTTATTTGTTATTTGGAGATATGGCTCTGTCCTGGGAGAGCAGCAACGTGAACCTGAACCCTTGAACCGCTGTGCTTTATGTGTTAAAAACACAAATACACATAATAAATACAATATACTCTTTTATGCTTGCATGTGTACATTGTCTTCTCCTTTCAGTATGTACATTGTACATGTATGGCAGTACAACATATGAAATATATCGAATTTAGCAATATATCATTCCACCTTAATCATGGCTCACATTCCATTATGTTGTTTTACAGGTTCATCCTTTGTTTGGAACCATCTATAACAGCGTATATCTGCTAGCCAACTCAATTACCAACGCCAGGAGAGCTGGCAAGTGGTTGTCAGGCTCTAACCTGGCCTACTTCACGAGGAACACAACGTTCAATGGTTTCAACCAGAAGATCAAGGTGGATGCAGGAGGGCTTGGAAGGACCAACTACGTCATCCTTGACTCAGACAACAGGGCGGACCAGCTGTATAGTGCCTACCAGGTGGATATGACATCAGAAATAGTTAGGTTTACTGGAAGATCCATTCAATTTCCCGGGGGGTCACCTCCAGCCTCAGACCCCAGCTGTTGGTTTAATCCCACCGTTATATGCACTGGAGGTAAATGAAGAGCTATGAGTCTCTCTCTCTCTCTCTCTCTCTCTCTCTCTCTCTCTCTCTCTCTCTCTCTCTCTCTCTCTCTCTCCCTGCCCCCACCCCCTCTCTCTTTCCATGCACATCTGAATGAATGTAAATGTGTCTGAATGCAAATACGACATATTAGTTGCATGATATCTTTGTCATTTGTATTGCATGCTGTATGCTCCAGGAGTGGAGATCACCTTTGTTATTGCAGTGCTTGCTGTCATCATCATTCTGGCTGTAGGATGCATCATCCTCACTCTCTTTATAAGGTATATTATATAAAAGGGTTAAGACAAGTTTTCTGGTCCTTACCTGACACAGTCTAGTTCCGTGTTTGTACAATTGATTTTTCTATCAACCTAGGGTTATTATTTACTTGTCTTTTTGCCATCTCTAATCTGATTGGCAGGAGGAGAATCCAGCAGATTCAACTGGTCAAAGGACCAAATCGGATCTTGCTGACCTTAGAAGACCTCGCTTTTATTAACCCCCAGCTAAGCAAAATGGTATGGACATGCTTTAACATTCAGCTATTTAAACCCACCAAGCATCTTGTTCATATGGTTAAACACTTGATTCTTGTATAATAGGAACACTGTACATCTCCTTTGAACTTGGTATGCATAATCTCACTATAATTTCCAAGTATACCATATGACACTGCTACTATCAACCCTAGACATTTATGTCATTATTACATCATTACACATTCTGATTGGCTCCGCTAAAGTTTCAAGCCCGCCAGTAGGAAGTTATTCTTTGGCACCATGCTGAGGATATGGGTCGACAGTCTTAAAGGGTTGGCTTGTAACAGGGGCAAAATGACAATGACAATCATTTAATAATTCATGAAATATTGTTTCTCATTTGTTTATTATACAGAAAATCACTTTGGAGGATCTGAGTGAGTCTAAAAGTGCACTAGATAATAAGAGTGCGAAATCTGGAGAAAACTCTTTGAACAGCACCCAAACAGCAACTCACGAAAACGCCAATGTGGCTGTGTATGAGGTAGATATAAGTCAACATAATGGCACACTTGAGTGAAAAAGCACTTATTTTCTATTGCAACATGAACATCCAACTGAAAAAAATTATCTTTCATCAAAATGATCTTTCTTTTCTCACAGGGGGACTGGGTTTGGCTTAAGAAATTTAAAGAAGGCCAGTTCAAGGAAGTGAAACAGAGCACCACTAAGGTTTTCAAAAAGGTAAGGTTTGACCGATGATGAATTCCCAATATATATAGTTCTAATATTGAATCACAGTACATACAGTGCCTGTTGCTGATAGAGTTTTTAAGACCTTGTTTGGGTGGCATTTATTGTTGTATCGTGTGACATACAGTATAGACATATAGTGTAGTGTCAGGGAAGGGTCACATAATTCATGTTTGTTTGTCTTACGATCTTCACTGATTCTTCCATGAAAGATGTCTTTCTATGACTTTTTCAGATGAAGGACTTGAGAAATGAAAACGTCAACCCATTCCTTGGGTTCTTTACAGAATGCAATATGTTTGCCATGGTAACAGAACACTGCTCAAGAGGGAGTCTGCAGGACCTGCTGAAAAATGAGGATGTGAAATTAGACTGGATGTTCAAGTCTTCGTTGCTACTTGACCTCATCAAGGTATTAATACAGCCACGATTGAACCAACGTCTTATTTTAACGCAACAAGAAGGGTCTGCGTTGCCCCACTTTACCTTTACCATATTATGCTGCTACTTTTTAGATTCAGAGTTGAGCTCTTGATAGTTTAACATGTTGTCTCAGATGTGTAACCTTTCTTAGACTTGACAGTGGAGTGGGAAGATTAATTCCCACATTAACATTAAGACCAATAACAATTTTATGTTTAACTATTGAATGGTTTCCTTATGGAGCTTTAATGCACCAATCTTTATGGATAGATGCATTGACCATAAAAAGTGCAATGTACAATTTGAAAATGAGATGTTTCAGGAAAATCAGTTTGTCTAGACATAGGCAATCACACTGCTATTACGTGATAAGCATATTTGCTTTTTGCTTACATAATATGAATTTTTAAATACTGTTATTTTTGTCTCGCTAGGGTATGAAATACCTGCACCACAGAGAATTCCCTCATGGCAGACTAAAGTCTCGTAACTGTGTCGTAGATGGGCGCTTTGTGCTGAAGATTACAGACTATGGCTTCAATGAGCTGCTGGAATCCCAGAAAGCCCCCAGGGAAGAACACCCACCTGAAGGTAACATTGTCCTGTGCATAACGATTACTTATATTTATACACAAATCCTTTACTTCTAACACTGTCATATCCCAAAATGACATTTCTTTAAATACATAATGCATGCCCAAGCCACAATGGATCTGAGATGATCATACAAATTATTAGTACTTGTCTGCTACTCCTGTCAGGTATAGCAGAAATACCATCAAACTACAGATGGCTTGTGTCAAACTGCCTTCACTCTTTAATCCACTCAGATCTGTTTTGGTCTGCTCCCGAATTCTTGCGAGACCCAGAAATCACACGTAAAGGAACTTATAAAGGAGATGTGTACAGCTTTGCCATCATACTCCAAGAGGTTGTTGTCAGAGGAATACCATACTGCATGTTGGGTCTCTCACCGGAGGGTATGTACAGTGTACATTAGAGCCAAAGATAGATAGATGCCATTGCTGTTATTGACTACCATTGTATTACATGTGATCATTGTGATGACACATCACAAAAACTCCTCTATTGCGTTATATCGCCCTTCCAGAACCCCATATTTTTATTCTATTAACCTTGCTCACTATGTTTTGAAGCACAACTGTGTAGTGTTATGTGGGGGGATGTGGGCTTTTTTTATCTTTACAAGCCATAACAATGTTTTTGTAATGCAGATGTCAAAGCATCCGGTCCTATCTTGCCTTATCACTCCCCCAGAGATTATACGAAAGGTGAAGAAGCCTCCCCCGATGTGTCGACCAACAGTGGCCCCAGACCAAGCTCCTCTGGAATGTATCCAGCTTATGAAGCAATGCTGGAGTGAACACCCTGACCGCAGACCAGCTTTTGATGAGATCTTTGACCAGGTACAATACATTCTCCCCAATATGCATTTAATGTAATCCCACAGTAAATCTGCATGTTTAGCCTAGTGATAATTGAAGTAACGTTTTCCCAATTAGGATTATCTTCTTAGTGTGAATAGAGGATTTTATATTACATTTTTATATTCAATTTCCGTTTCATTCAATAAATCAGTAATAATTTAGACGGAAATATATACATATTGTTAAGAAATGTTAAGTGTACTGTAAGTGTGTTTTTTTAATCAGTTCAAGATCATCAACAAAGGCAAAAAGACCAACATAATTGATTCCATGCTGAGAATGCTGGAACAGTATAGCTCCAACCTGGAAGATCTGATCAGAGAAAGGACAGAGGAACTGGAGGTGGAGAAACAGAGAACAGAGAAACTTCTTGCCGAGATGCTACCACCGTGAGTCAGCATGCTGCCCTCCCCCCCCCCCCCCCACACACACACACACACACACACATACCGCACATCTTTTGCCTATCATAGTAAAATGGCTAATGGCTAACATGGCCTCTGCAGCTCCGTGGCAAAGGCCTTGAAGACAGGAGGCACAGTGGAGCCGGAGTACTTTGATCAGGTGACCATTTACTTCAGCGACATTGTCGGCTTCACCACCATCTCATCACTCAGCGATCCCATTGAAGTGGTCGACCTCCTCAATGACCTGTACACACTGTTTGATGCCGTGCTCAGTAACCATGACGTCTACAAGGTACCGCTGTGTGTTTGCTATCAGTAGCAGTTTGACTGATGTACCGTAGGCCTATGCAAGTGAGGGTTGTGGCCCGGATGGTCTAAAAATTAATTCAACATTAAGAAAAATGTGTTAAGGCCATACATCTTTAAGTGACTGTTTAGTTGTATATATACAATATGTTTGCGAATGCTATTTAACATCTGTAAGTTGCTTTTGTTTACATCCATGTGAGGTACTGTCCCAATGTTTTTTACTTTTTAATGAGGAAACTTGGACATTGAAGTCATATGCATCAGTTTTATATATACATACAGTACATGCACACACACCTCCACACACACACACACACACATACTGTACATACAGTGTATGTATATAGGACATACATTATGAGTTTTCCTTCTTGTATTGTAAACCTCTTCTCAGCACATAACATCACTCAGCAATGTATTTCAATGTGTTGATGTTCTCCAGGTGGAGACCATTGGCGATGCCTACATGGTGGCATCAGGCTTGCCTAAGAAGAACGGCAACAAGCACGCAGCCGAGATTGCCAACATGTCCCTGAACATCCTCAGCTCAGTGGGAAGCTTCAAGATGAGACACATGCCCGACGTGCCGGTCAGGATACGCATCGGAATTCACTCAGGTGAGCTGCTGTTAATGCATGCTGGACAGGTCTGCTGCATTGGGAATGCAACATCCCCCCGCTGTGTTCCCGTCAAGAACATGGAGCTGCATACAAGAAGTTCTGGCAACGCTATAGCTCTGTTTACTTACATACAAAACCACTATTGGAATGAAAAATGCCTTATGTAACCAGCATGCTAGAAATGAACTGGTCCATTCAAAGGTTATGGCAACTGAATGTAAACCGTAAGTTGCTTCATTCTGTATGACCAGGATCGTGTGTGGCTGGAGTGGTAGGTCTGACAATGCCTCGCTACTGCCTTTTTGGAGACACCGTCAACACTGCCTCCCGTATGGAATCCACAGGGCTGCGTGGGTAGCTTGTACTTTATGTTGTACTGTATACCGTCTTTTAGCTTGTACTTTATGTTGTACTGTATACCGTCTTGTAATGCCTCTCTCTCTCCTCTCCTCTCCTCTTCTCATCTCCTCTCCTCTCCTCTCCTATTCTCTTCTCTTTACTTCTCTCCTCTCTTTTCCTCTCCTCTCCTCTCATCTCCTCTCCTATCCTCTCCTCTCCTATTCTCTCCTCATCTATCTGATCTGCTTATCTGTTCAGTGTTTTATTATGTCCATTTATGGCATAGTGTACCCTAATGTGTATTCCCCAGCTTATAGAATCCATGTGAATATCAGCACTCTGACAATCCTCCGGTCTCTTAACGATGGTTATAAGATAGAGGTCAGGGGCATGACCGAGCTAAAGGTAACTTCACAGTACTGATTATATTTTTAATTTATATACTAAACAAACATATATGTCAGTATTTGTTATTCTCCTTAATTTGATAACTCATTAACCCATCACCTTCACAGTCCTCTTCCAAAATATTCAGATTAAAGGGTTACCCACTACAGTATCTGCTCTATCAAAGGATTATAACATTACATTATTGCTATTGTCGGGTAATATAAATCAGAAAGCAATGATTCTAGAGAATTATGTTAGTAGCCTGCATATGTAATCAAGTATGGATTTATTTATTTATTTATTTATTTATTTATTTATTTATTTATTTATGTATGTATTTTAACCCCCAGGGTAAAGGCATTGAAGAGACTTACTGGCTGGTTGGAAAAACAAACTTTACAAAACCTTTGCCAAAGCCCCCGGAAATCAAACCAGGGTAAGATCCATACTCATTTGACAATATACAGTAACCACACAAAATACATTGCACTACTTCACAGCTGTATCTTCATAAGAATGTGTATTTTAAATCCATTAGTTTAAATCACCATTAGTACTTTCAACTAATGCACATAGCAGTTTAGTAGTGGAAAAAAGTAAGCAATGGAAAATGTCCTGTTCCCCGTCCAGGTATATTGTGAATCATTATGTCCCTTGTTAATGCTAACTATATAAACATATTACTTTAGGGAAGACAATCACGGACTGAGACCAGAGGAAATAGCTGCTTACAAGAAAAAGAAAGCTGAGAGAAAAGCTTTAACCTCTTAGTCCCAACATAGGAGGTAGCAACTTGCATGCCCGCTGGTGTTGTGGTGGAAAGGTAGCTGTGGCTGTTCGTCTGGTGCCTGCTTAATGTCCGTCCCTTTGGGACCCGCTTCACTCACACATGCAGACACTTCTTGACCTCGTCTTCTCATTGTCTCTTGATCTTATCACACATTGGGAAAAGCTCCCATACCTCCTGTGGTTGACACACTGATAATTACATTAACACTCTCTTTATTGCCTAACGACTTTTCTGTCATCCCATCGTATTGTGGCTCTGCTGTCCCATATTGTCTTACTGTAAGTGCAAGTGTTCATGTATTCATTCATATGTATTTATTTGTATTTGACTTAATGTATAGTGTGTGTGTTCCTTTAAGCTTTAGCTGATACGTTTAAATGTGCGTGTTTATAAAACACAACAATGCTGTGTAGTAACTCAACCCTCTCCTTCCTGCAGGGATAGCTGGCAGGAGATGGTCACAGCGGAGATAAAGAGTATTTTCCGCAGGGCCAACAGGCAGGTGGACAAGCACATGGTCTGAAGGGGAGCAGAGAGACACATGGAGGGACTTTACGTGGACTCAGAGAGGTGGGATGCTTGGAGGACAGAGAGCATAACCTGGCCTGTTCACAGTGGCTTTACTCAGACTTGTTTAATAGGATTGTGTTTTTAATCTGCTGCAAGCCAACACAGCAGAAGGACACTGCACTAATGTAATGAGGTGGTTCTATTACGTGTTTATGTACCTACCCTTGATACACTTCTGCTCAATGTCTTATTCACTCCTCCGTTCATGTGTGCCCTCATTGGCCTCACTGGGGGGCCGGCTTAATCTGAGTCAATGCAAGGTGCATACTGGAGGATCACCATGCCATGTTTGTTTTTCTGAAATGTTTTTGTTTTAAGTTAATGGTCTTTTCCAGTGGACAAAGGCATTTAATTATAGGCAGAATATTCAAAGCTAGTTATTTTGACAATTCTGGACAAAGGCTTAATGCAAGATTAACCTTCTCAAGTAGAAGGCACATATGTCTCCATAAGAGAAATATGTCATTTTGTTTCAAAGGTATAAGATAATGTTTGCATGGTCATGCTTGATACTGATATAGATAGAATTATAGCAAAAAAACAACACACATAGGTATCCACCTATTATTAGACATTTATAATAAATGTAATGTAATGTAGTGTTAAATAATGTAAAATAATGTCAGTTATTGAAAGTTACAAAAAAGCAAAGCAGTTCCAAAAAATGCAGTCCGCCAATATTATAAAAACAGCCCACAATGTCTTGCGTTACGTTTTCATGCACGTCACTCTGTAGTGACAGTTATAGACAACACCGCCATCTTGTGTCCCAGCAAGATAATATTTCTGTATTCTGGGAATGCTGAAAGATTTAAAAAGAATTGCTAAATATGTTTAATAATTAAGTTGATATCTGATGTAAGCTATGTAAAAGATTTGAGATAAAGTTGGTACTCACAAAAATAAAACACTATGTTTTGAATATGGTACCTACCTTCAATGGCCTAAGTAAAATGTTAGCAGTAGCCTACATGTTATTGTGTAAATATAACCTTATATAGGCTATTATCTAAAATGCTGAGATTAATCTACAGTATAAATACAGAGGCTATACAGCATAGCCTCTATAATTCTGGAGGTTGAGTGGGATGGGTACATAAATGTTATTTTATTTTTGCAGTAATAATTTTGGTGCTCGTTGTCTTGTTGCTATTTGCATATTTATATTAATTATTTGTGCTACAAAATAAGTGCTACAAAATGTAAATAACTTAATAAAGGAAAGAAATATTTAATTTGTGATACCATAATATATTATCAATTGATTCTGACAGACACAAGATGACGCTTGTGTATTGATACAGCAGTCATACAGTAGATGTTTTTAAGGACAAATGAACGCACACCACAGGTTTAATTCAAAAGCTAATTGAGTTCCACCAAGGCACTTCACGGCAGTCACACACGTTTAGACCTACTATAGCCAGCGGTCAAAACTTCACTTTCCACTCTCCACAAGAACCCTGCACTCCAGTTACAACACTCCACCACCTGTCTGACTCAGCATTTTAGGATGGGCTAAATTACATTTGGGAGAGTCCCCCACCACTACAAGGAAGTAGGACATTTTTGTTGCAGCTAACATTCCAGACCTCTATCCAACTGGAAAGACTGTTATCATTCCCCAGTTGACTCTTTGTCCATGTGCATATAAGACTCCTGTGAACATGGGTATCTACAGTATGTCTTTGCTGGGGTTGCTGAGAAAATCTCGTACACAGAGATCCATTTGTTGTTGTTTTGTTTTTTATTATTGAAAAATGAACAGATGAATGATCACAACAGATTTGGTTTGTGGCAAGTAATTTAACAGCAACCCATCCAGACAGCATGGTTGGCAAGTGAGCATCATTCCATTAAAGGATCATTCTTTACCTTTCCTCTGCACACTCAGCTAGATACTGCAGAGGAACGGTTCAGTGCAGATGGGAGGCAGGAATAATATCAGCACACAATGCAGGAAGACATATAAGCAGCAAGACATTGTAAAAGCTTATGCATGGATCTATTTTTTTTTCTTTAAACATTAAAGATAAAATAACAAAAAATACACGATAACAACTTAGCCAATATCAACGAATACTTGGGTGTGAAAAAAACTGAAAATGAGAAAAATCAAACCTAATATAAGCATGCTGTCTGCCATGCCAACTTGCGTAAATACAAAAAGCCACATCATTGTGTCTTAATATTTAAAAATGCTGGATATTTCAAATTCAATTGGGCATATAAAAGATCTCACTAGCATACAGTCATACTAATACATTAGTGTTCCCTGGGAGTGTTTTTGCAAGCTCAGATAGTCTTTTGGAATGTGCTATTGAGGTAACAATCAAACCAGAATGTACACACATCTGAACAGTAATAAAGCTATACACCACAGAGTTTCAACAACAACATTATAGCTCATCACGCATTTTTTCCCCTTTAGGCCTAACCATTCTGCCAATGTACATAATGGAGTTGGTCTTGTTGTCCTTCACTATAAAAATGAAGGGATGGTCTACGTAGAACAGCTTGGGGTTCCTCAGCTTGTCAGTGCCAAATATACTTGTATCAAAAGGATTCCCCTCAGTGTCCAACTCAAATGCTGAGGCATGGAACATGTTGGAGAGGTACAGATCTTTCTTTCCAGAGATGTTGGACAGGTCAGCCTTGGCTTTATCCACAGCCTCAGTCAGGCCAAGTTCAGCTAGATGTTTCTGGATAGACAATCATGTAGAATATAGTATATTACATATCTTGTTATATGAAATAATAAGAAAAAACATGATTTTGAGGTCATATCTGATCATAAGAAAATATGATATTATTGGATTTACCTGGAGGTTGTGGCTGACTTCCATGATTACTTTAGGCATGGAGATGGCCACAGCCTTGTTCTCCATCTTGCTAAGCCAGGTGTCAACCTGTTTTCTGGTCAAAAGCTTCTCCAGGCGTTCCAGGGGCTCTAGGTGGTACGGCATGATAAGCATCATGGAAGACTTCTTCTGGCCCAGAGGCATGTTGATCACAAAAAGGTGGTTCTCTGTGTCCTCATAGAAATCATAGAGGCCTGCAAAACACAGTTACACTGATCAGAAATGTGGCATTTATGTTCATTTGATATCTAAACGCAGTACACAAACGCAAAAAGTAATATTTTTTAAATGCTTTGTCATCAAAAAAGTTGAAAAGGGGTATTTATAGTGCAACATTGCATTTTTCCATTTTTTCACTATTAAAAAGATTCAGCCTAATCTACAGTATATGACAGACCTTAATTAAGGTGTTTGTATCATTGTGTCTAGACTATTGTAATGGCTTATCTCTCTGGCCTTCTGAGAAAAGTATTCAGATGAAATAATTATGCTGCCAGCATCATGACTAGAACTAGAACATTTTACAATATAACTCCAGTACTCCATTGGCTACCAGTTTATCTCAAACGTGATAGTGTTTGCTTAAAAAGGTATACATGGATTGGCACATTCCTACTGTATCCATGCCTAAAGTTCAAAAGAGATTTAGAGTATTCTCACATCAGGCCCCAGTATTATGTAACTCCCTACAGTACTAGCTGATGTTAGGGGTGCTAGCACTGTTGCAACCTTCAATATCAACTTATATCTATACTGTATGAATGTATCTGACATGACTAAATTGAACAAGGAGATGAGAGCAGAACATCATGATGAGGCCCACCTGTGCGATGCATCATTTGAATTGACACAGTGAACGAGCGGGATACCAGGAAACCACGGTTGTCTACCATCTTCTCATGGAATTTCTCATCCCAGTGAGCTATGGACAAATGTTGAAAGATGAGAAACTACCGTATAACACGCCCTGTATAAAACCAGTTTTGGTTTATTAATATATCTTATACTGCCCACAAATGTGTCAGTTATTCGATACTTACGCTTGAAGAACATAGCATTGATAATCATAGCTCCATCTGCGTTCTGGACATCCTTCGTGACCTCAGGCAGTTTGCCATCTGTCGACTTGGCTGCCCACTCATTGATGGAGTTCAATGCACTCCTCTTGTCCCTGAAGTTGATTTTGGAGTGGTCGTAGTTATAATGCTTCTTGCTGCTCTTCACAAAGTCCTCTGAAAAGGAGACCGTGCTGGGGCCATACAGGCGGTTGCTAATTTTCCAAGTAGTGTTTCGCGTTTTGGCATCGCTTACCTGGTAGTTGGGGGACCAAGTTGATTAGACTACAAGCAATAACAGAGTACTATCCATCTACACCAGTATTGCAGGCATAGTTTTAGTATAGGTAGACAAAGCACTATGTCAATCCTATGCGGTGAGTCTTTTGACTCAAGTAAAATGCTTATTGAGTGATTTGACGAATTGGATGTTCTAAAACAACGTCAACTGAATATAGTATCATGTAATATAATCTAAAGCATGTACATCGACTAGCTGCAGATATGCTGCGTTTACAGTGGCAATGCTCACCTCAGACAGCAGCTCTGACAGGCCTGTGTGCAGCTGCTCGTCCTTTAGCGCGTCAGCGCTGAGGACAGATCTCACCTGGGAGGCTGTGGAGGATTTGGCCCCGAGGGCCACCATGCCTAGGGAGGAGGCCACCACCACTGGAGAGATGAGGATGTTTTCTGTGGCTTTATCCTTCGCCATGTTGTGGTACAGGCTAACAATAATGAATGTACATTAGTTATTATAGACATTTCATTGGACATAATTGACATAATACAACAAATGCAGATGTATAACATAGGGCTAATAATCCTATGAGATGGATGAAGGGTCTGCAATATAGTTGAATATAACTGAATGCTTATTTAAGAAAAATGTTTGAAGTTGAGTATACTAGTACAAGCAATTATGCACTGTTCATCAGCATTACAATCTAGTGGGATACTTGTAGGATATCAGACCTGAAAGCAAGGTTCGCGCTGTTGTCAGCCAACGTGGCAGCATGGCTGCTCAGCTCCTTGTCTGCCCCAGAGGCCACGGTAGCCAGCAGGCTCAGAGCTACAACACTGGTCACCCACATCCTGTCTGTCCCCACAAGCAACCGGAACAATCTGGATAGACAAGACAATGGCGACAGAATGTCACTCATCCGGTGTTTGTGTTGTATAGTAAGTATAATGTATATCATAAGAGTACAGTATATAGATTGTTTATGCAGAGTTAAATGTTCGAAACTACATTATTACTTGCCATATAACAATTACATCAATGAAATACATCAATGAAAACGTTCCATCACAGACTTAAAGTGCATTTTGGAAGCCAGGATGAGGTGGTCAGTGAAGCTCAGATAAGTTTCCAGGCCTCTGTAGCCCAGCAGCTTGCCACGTCAGCAGCAGCTACAGCCCAGCTGTGCTGCAGCTAGCATCCACTCAGAAATTAGTTCTGTGCTGGCTTGCTGTTGAAATATGATGCCTCCCTGCTCTATAGCCAGTATGTGGATACCATCAGGGTAATATTCATTTAATACCTAAATAAAATATCCTTTTGAGACTTTGGTCAGCAGCAACCTCTTGCAGACATATTATTCCAGGGCCACACTGCAGTCTTTACTACTGGGTGAGGTTTCTAAGCTTATGTAAGACACAGTTTGTCCCAGGGAGGGTGTGTTTTATCAGACTAAATCTCGGCCGCCCATTGCATGGACAAAGAACCAAATCCATAGCCTTAGGTTATATTAAACATATGCAGTATACTGTGCCATAAGACAGCTTCAGATTTCACTATTTGTTTAAGCCCATTGTGAATGCTGCAATGTTCACATATTTGCCTATATGCATGTTTGGATACCTTGAAAAGTTTTCATACTGATGTCTGCGATTTTCATTCTGAAAGACAAGAGTTGCATGTGGTGATCTCCATAGAGCAGGCAGTAAAACATTATTCAGGCTCTTGTGGAGAAATGTTTTTTTTTTTTAATGCGCTTTACTGCCTTTATCCCTTTTCAAAATATGTTTTTAATAGTTGTTATGCTCATTACTCAACATAATGCCAAAATGTAAATTACCAGCCAATCAGCTAAGCCAGTAATGAAGCTTCAAAATGCCAGAGTATAGATTTTTTTAACCTTCCAACACTTAATAACAATCCAATAAGACCACATTAAAAAGACACAAACTAGTTGACATTTGTTTTTAAAAGTTTCAGCAACTTTTACAATTCTCCATCGACCTTTCACATTTTGCTTTGAACAGTATATTATAATATCCATTGTTATAGTTGTAACGTACCATAGCCGAAGCAGGGATGTGTTTAGCTAAATTGTGAATATGCTTCACTGTTACTTTAAACCTTGAAGACAAAGGGATCCTTTCACACACACAGTAAAGAGAAAGAGCAGATCTAATTATATCCTCTGATTCCTACCTGCCACAGATTTGCAGGGATGTTCTTCTGGTTTGTGTGATCCGTAGAATAAACTAGCTTGCCAGACTGCTCCTCTTATACCCTTTTGAGAGAAACTTCTGGAAGTGGGAATGGGATATTCAAAATAGCTCTGTCTTTCCTCCAACCGTGTACCACAAGGGTTGCTTTCCTCACAAAGCCAGGGGCTGGGACAGCCCCCTCAGCCCAGACGCTGGAATGTAGTCTGCACTGTTCAGGGCTCAGTCCTAAGAGATTCCCACCAACATATAACATCAAGTATTTGCAGAGATTTCTGATTTCTGATCAGTGCCATGCAAACAGTGCCTCAGATGTTATATCCCAATGCTACAGGATGACTCAAACATACACACTATTTTATCATATGTCGTATATTTATTGTTTATTATTATAGCATAAAGTAGTTTATATATTTCAAGGAAAATATTTGTGTATGAGACGTTTGTTTACTGTTATATCTAGGACCTACTGCTGTAATGACAAGGGCATTGTCTGAATCTTTCCATTAATGGTTTCAGTCATTCCATTACAAGTACAAATGCTTATTATCCTTAAAACACATTTTCTATGTTTCAGGTATATCTGCATAATGTAAAGAGTTTAACATTTTTGGATTAGCTGAAAGGTCTCAGTCACCCCCTTCCCCCCGACCTTCCTCTACCACCACCACCATCATGCCACGTCTTTATGACTTCTGCTGTTCACTGGATGTTTAAAGGATGGGGGTGGACTGCTGTTGTTCAAAAATGCCACGAGCTCCAGCCAGATCTAACTGATCTGGCTGTCCAAGTAGACATAACATGTCGTTATAAAGCAGACAGCAATCGATGTCTTCATTATAATGGATATCAATGGATGTCGCAGGCACAGGCAGTCACACTGGAGTGGTGTATTATCGAAAGTTTTCTAGACATTTGTTTGACTCATATTCTCACTGGCATAGCTTTCCTTTGAACATTGGGGAGGACATATAAAGCGTGCATAGCTCATATGCTCATGTTCAAACCTCCGTGGGATGATTTAGGCTTAAATAGCTGACTTAAAACTATAAATTAATACATATTTTGGCAACATTTTGGACATAACGTACTTCCGCCGGGCTGCCCCAGTGCGTCTTTCATATTTTTTTTTTTTGTGGGGGGGGGGGGCTAATGCACTTGTTCTAAATATTGAGCGGGATGCATCCCCCCAGGATTCTACGCCTATATGACATATTTTATTAATATGTCATACATTATGCCTTACTGTCACAGAATTTGATCAATTTAAGAGCAAGTTATTTTCTGTTTGGATTAATTTACTGAAAATTACTGGATAAATATATATATATATATATAATATTTATTTATTTATTTATTTATTTAATGAAACATGTTTTAGAGTTAATGTAAATGTGAATTCCATGGAATGAAGCCTATTCCATGGAATGAGGTCTGTGTGAATGATTAGGCACTACTAGGAGATATTTGTCCAGACTTGCTTTGCCTGAGTGTAGCCACCACACTGCATGTGTTGAGGAATGTCAGTGCTTATTGAGGCATTTTTAGAGTGACAGACATCCCCCACCACCTCCCTTACCAGAAGGGTGTGAAAGTCGTCTATTTTAGGATAGTTCAATGACTAAAGACTTTAGATTATCTGGTTGTAGGATATCCTGTCTGACATGTCTGAAAAAAAAACAAAAAAAAAAAAACAAGTAAATTCAGACTAAAAACTATTTTTAAAGGTGGCTGAAATTTTGAAACACAAACAAATCCATAAAACCCAAATAGTAAAAATACACAATTCCTTTATTTGCATACTGTATGTGAGTATAAGCCATAATTTGCAACAATGCCACATGGCATTTCCTCCCTAATGTATGCTAAAATTTCACATCACATATTTATTTTATTGTGTATACAACACAGAGTAAGGGTCTTTGAGTTAAGGGCCTGTGAGCTAACACTGCACTAGTGCAAGAACCGTCAAGACCATTTTTTGGTCTAGGTCTACGTTGCATATAGTGGAGATAGGAGCTACATGGTGGAGAAGTCCTAAAGTTTTCGTCCTTACAGTAGCCTATATTGTTTTTTGAATATCGTGTTCCCTGTTCTAACAGAAATCTATTCTGTATCATTTAAACTATAACAAGAAAGTGAACACAAACTAATGTGAAAACGGAAAATGACACAAGACACCCATACAAATACGATTTCCAAATATAACATTAAAAAAATAACCTATACACAAAGATAAATGTACAAAAGATAGGCTGTGACTTCTGAAAGTTCTGGGCCTTCCCATGCCATTTCTTCGACTTTGATTTACCAAGTAAACTGGTTAATGAGAGGGCTGTGTTAGCCTATAGGGAAGCACAATTGGCTACAACGTTCCAAGATGTGTATGATGCTTATAATATTTAAACTCTGCTATGTAACTTTCTGGATTAGAATGTTACAGCATACAGTATTCTGAAAGCAGACAGCATCATTACTGTAATTACAAAGGGATTTGGGCATCTGCAAATCTCAGTATTTAACCGGAATGAGTTGTGCCTTTTGGGAATAGGACAGTTAATTTGTTTTATCTTTTTAATTAAGATCCATTTTCGTTTTAATTTTTAAATTAACAAGACCCCTTTTGGGAAATACTTTATACAATTACATGGCCTAAAATGTAATTTATTAAAGTCTTATGCATGTGTGAAGTAATATTTTGCTTACTTTCTTTCAGGTTAAATCATTTCTATAACTGAAGTTATCAGCATTAAGATATTCGTTTTTTCATAGAAAGTTTTAATTGCTAAATTTGCTAAACTTGCTAAACTACTTCATGCTTGCTAAACTATTTCATGCTGTATTATTTAGTATCCCATTAACAATGTAATACTGTTGAAGTGAACAATGTATATACAGTATTGGTTTCTGTGTAAATAATAGACTATTAAAAGACACAAAAAACTATTACAGCATTGATTTATATTCAATTATTAAAATTATATACAGAAATGCAACATTAACTTTCTCATTCCATTTTCACACAAAATAACATTTTATGTTAAATCCTATGCACATTTTGTGTGTATATGTTTTATTTTAAATTATTTAATATGTAGGCTATATTTCTAAAACACAGTTTAATACATAAGAAACTGACTATTGTGTTCATTATCATAACCTTTTTTTATTGTAATAAGGGCATCTGACCACTAGGTGGAGAACAAAGCAACAAAATGAGCTACATCGGCATTTATCCTGCCTGTGACCTCAGACATTTTAACTATTGACGATCAATACACGACCTTTTCGCTGCGATTACGTTTAATTTAATTCAACATTCTATTAAATCTATTAATTACATACACTCTGTTTTTTGTCTTACTATAACTATTTAACAAACTAATACACATATAGATACAAATATAGATTAATTGATGAGATTGTGATTTTTTGTTTTTGTTTTATTGTGTCTCTGACACTATCCTGTTGTGTGCTTAGTCATTCAGTCAAAATCTATTTACAACAGGTTGCTGTCTCTCACATCTAACCCCTAGACCATCTACAGCCACCTGGCCATCTCTGTATGTTGTTGACTGGCCAATGAGAACAGAGTTCTGAGAGACCTCCAACTGTTCCTGTTGACAAATGCCCACCTGGAGAGTTGTTGAGCTTAGCACATCAAACTGGGAAATGCCACAGGAAATCCCCCTGTGTGTTGAATGTAATATTGTGTGTGTGTGTGTGTGTGTGTGTGTGCGTGTGTGTGTGTGTGTGCATGTGCGTGTGCGCGTGTGTGTGTGCATGCGTGTGCGTGTGTGTGTGTGTTTTGTTTAGATGATACTGTATTGTTATATTACCTAAATGATAAGAATTACCAACTGGTGCAAATCCAAGCAGATGGTTTATCGGTATCCTGTGCACATTAATATTAAAATCAAATTTAGAAATGTAAGTGTGAGTAATTTTTTCAATGGGCCTAAAAATTCTAACATAGTCTACAGTTGAGTTGTTGATTTAATCCAAACATTAGGCTTAAAGCTTGTTCAAACGTCCACACTGAAGATCTTACAAATACAAACAGTGTTAGTCAATATGATGGTTCCTGAGAATCACATTAATGATTGGAAATGTCACTAGGATATAGGCCTAGCCCTATGTGGATCCATATTCTAGTGGTGGACCTTTATAGGCCCATATATTATTAGGTAGCCAATAGGCCTTCCGAAACTATTTAGAAAAAAATCTGTTCTAAGGAGCTTGATTTTATACATTGAATATGTGAAAACTAAATAGGCATTTTAGCCATATAAATAATCATATATATATAATAACAATAGGCTGCATCCATACATACGTAATTAATATTACATAGAATAGATTGTTTTCTGTAAATTATAGTAGGCCCTTTATAACTGAAAATAGGCTAGGCAAACAGTAGTCCATAGGCAGCATATCGTATAGTCTTCTCCACATAATTTGATGCTTTGTACTACAGCATTTTTTTAAATTATGGGTGGGAAAAAAAACATAGTTTGATTGCCTAAGCCTGGAAAAGAGAACAACATTGTGTGTAGTCAACAATACAACTGTGGATATTTCACATGGGAGTTCTGTTGAACCATAGGCCAATTGCGGCCAATCGGGGCCAACACGTCAAGCTCCGTGGTTTTAAAGGAAAAGCGGAGTGGTAGCTTGGTGACGCTATCTCACTGTACACATGGCCGAGGATAATGATTAAACTCCGCCCATTGGATTGAACTACTCAGCCGGTGCACTGTTCACTCACACTATAGGCATGCGTTTACTAAGACTTTGCTGGAGATAGACACCCTCGAATAGTAAACATATCAGGGAATAATTTGTAGATAAAACGCCGAGGCTTGTACAAGTTTACGATAGACTCCCGTAGCGACTGTTTTCGCGACGACCAGCTTCTTTCTTTTGTTTGCGGTGTTCATTTGTCAGCTGGCCTGCCTGTACTTTACTGTCCTGTAGCCTACTCTGCACATCATCCCTTTTTGTGTCGGGGCAGTTGAAAAGAACAAAGATCAACTTTGCTGAAGAAAGGAGGTCAACTCTGGAAAACCATCGTGGAAGCCTCCAGGCAGGTGTGTTGTCGAGCTAATATGGGTGTACCATATGTGCACACTGTGATTACCTCTCAACATGCATTTTATCACACATTTGGACCATAGGACAGACATGCAACCTTGAGTTGTTTTACGACTGCTGTCGTGAGCAGGCACATAGCCTACAACAGTATGATTAAACTAGGCAATCTAGCACGATAAGAACGAGTGTCTAAACGTGGGCCTAACAATTTGAGATATTTGTACGATTTTGCCTAATGTAACAAGTCTACACCAACTGACAAGTCTACACCCACTGTCTTCCTTTCAAGTATTGCTGTGGGCATAGGCCACTGAGTCAAAGTCCAGTGTTAAAACCTCCAGACGATGTTTTATTTTAGCCTAGATAAGCAGATGCCCCTCCATCGTTCAAGGTGTTCTACTGCACGTTGCTTTTGACATCAGTGACTTGATGCCATTCAGTCTTTATATTCGATTGTTACGCCTACATTGTAAGCACTCGTGGAATGTAGCCTACCTTGTCTGACTTAAACTATTGAGACTGCTGTGTTGTAATATTAAAACCGCGATACCATTTAACCCATAGGATCCAGAACGTGTCTTGTTACCTACTGCAGACACTGCCTTGAAGCTCAGTATAATTTTAACAAGAATATCAAGCATATAAGGCAAACTACTGGAGGAGATAAACTGACAGAGAAATGCAAATCCTTCATACAGTGTATGCCAGATCTCTGTTATGTGTGTGGCAAAGTAATGACACATGGCCAAAATTTCATATCTCGAACGGTAGGCTATATTTAAGAGCATTGGAGCATACTGAGATGCTCTAAAATTTAGCAAGACATGGAATTAACCCAAATAACCAGTGGGAGCAAAAAACTGATGGATTTGAAATGTCCGTTATTACTGTCCTGTGCAACTTGCCTTAACCTATGGTCTTAACCCACCCACCCCCACACCTCTACATCTCCCTGTGCCCCCCCCCCTTTGGTCATTATCTTAATCTGATGAGAGCACATTTGTAAGACCTACATTATTATGATGTACAACTAAACCATATACCATCATTTAAAATCAACAACTAGGTTATAGTTCTAATCAGAAGTTTCGAGTAATTCATGTAATTTCATAATTTAATATATTTTTATAATACACTTCTTTAAATTAATTTTAAATTGCTCACCAATTGTAATGAGTTCAACAGTGGTGTAAAATGAATGCATAGGCCAAGTGGCGTGAAGATGGCTGAGAAGTGTTATTCATTCTCAACCTTCGCTAACTATTACATTTACCTAATATAAGGGAGACTTCCCGGCACTAATTGACTACAGTTAACATTCTTGGAGACACTAGGGGTGTGGGAACATGATCTTTCTTTAAAGCCTAGTGCAGAGACAAACTGTGAGGTGCAGAGTGATGTCACAGCTGTGATCTCTTGACAAAAGGTTGATACGGTACCCGTACACAGGTGGATTTGTTTCACTTCTGACGAAAGTCAAGTCAGTTTGGAGGAAGCGGTGCATGGTTAGGACCAATTTCCCAAAAGCACATTAATGTATGAGACAAGTGTGAGACACCTCGTTTTAGTTGGAAGGATTTTCTCTTCACTGCTGATTTCTGCCAACCGACCATCCAGATGGCTTTTCTTCACATGCACTGCCTAGTAAGGTTTTGTTTTGAGTGTAGCCTACATTAGAGATCCTTAAATATTTAGAATAATTTTGGGGAACAAAACGCGTTGGTTTATAGGCAGGGTGGATCATCTCTCCATGGATGATCCACGGCCTTTCGATAATTCTAAAAATAAATGTAATCCACTGCTGTTTCAATGCGTTGTATGAACACTTGTATGTAACCGACATACTGGACACACCCCTAGTGAGGTCTACAGTAATGTGCACAGTACAATAACCTCTCTCTACATGGTACAGAGTCCTTTTGTCAGCTGTTTTCTTTCCAGGCCACAGTATCTGCACCTAGGAATCCCCTTCCTCCAGCACCACCACCAGACAGGCCAGGAAGGGCCTATAGACACAGGCTTCTGAGCCATTGTTTTCCTTTTCCTTGGAGCGATACAGGACACGTTAGGGAAGGTTGTGTTGCAGATGATTTAGCCATGGTCACTCTTTGTCAAATGGAAGGAGTGCGGATAGTAGTCTAAATGTCGATTTGATTATTGACAAAAAAAACTATCATATTATCACCAACTCATATCCCAAAAATGTATTTTAACATGGGTTGTTACTGTAAATTGCAACCGCTACTTTGCTTTCCATTTAAAATGAAGATCATGCATCATGGCATCCCAAATTCATCTAAATATTTCCTGGAAATGTCCACCCTACTGGTTAACTTTGTATATATACCTTGTCAAAGGGACCATGCTGGCATTCCTTCTAAGACATATACATCACTGGCTCTTAGATATTCCAACATGCATTGATTGCCTTAGCACCATAATGTGACAGATGCAACATTTGGCACAATTACAAGTATATATTTGTTGATTGTAGACTATAACATTGGATTTCAGTCACCCTAACCCTAACCCTAGAGCAACACGACAAATACATTCTTAGTTGAAAAAGTCTTCCTATCTTGATAAAAATATATAAGTTATAGGCAGAAAACATTACACAAAAAAATAACATCCACAAAGTGAAAGCATGTTCTCTTTTACTGGGGTACTGTATTAATTCATATTAGGCTATAGCAGCATTATTAAGCTATTGTCTAGTGTAGATAGGTAAAAAAAAACAGACCCCTTCTCAGCTTTTAATATCTTGCTAATTGGCTTACACATTTATGTTGATATTAAAATAATGTATTCTGGTTTATGTGAAAGCTGAGTTTGTAACAGTGGCAAGTGGTAAATTACACAAACCACACTCTCTAGAGCCCTTGGGTTTTAGCCCACTAAATCGCCAATTCTCATTGAAAATGACAGCTGGTTGCTTTGTATCCCTTCTTTGAGGTGTGTGAATGCAGGGTAATGGTTTACAAAAAACAAAAACAACTTCTAATGCTGCAGGTATAGCACATGCAAACCTCTGCCAGACAACACAAATAGGCCCTAAGGTCAAAATGAATTCCACTGAGACATCAATGCTGAACTAGCTGAAAGACCACTAATATAATGACACTGCTTGTTATACAAGCTTTATCACCCATGCTTTACTGGCTGAAACACAGCGTCTTCGTTGATTCCTCATGGCTGGCTTAGTCGAACTTCCAAAGAACTGAACTTTTGACATGCAGAACATGTCTAACAAACTATGGATTAAAAAAAAAACAAGCACTGTTCATTGACAACAAATGTATAGGCTTCATACTGTAGGCTAAATGAAATGTGAAATGTTTTGTTGAAATATACAAACTATGTATTTCTGTTTTAGGATGTTATTTATGGAAGCTTTTGTTGTCTATATTCCTCCAAGCCCATTTCGCTGGTGTTTACATAACAAGTTATTTTGAAGTTAAAGGAGTCTCTGTCCACGACGTGTAAAAGCAGTACAGGTTAAATGTTTCCCACTTTGTTTAAGAGTAATACAGTCTATTCTTTCTTAACAAATCAATTTCTCCATTGGTCACCACAGGCCATTGGTGCAGTTCTTGGCCTCTCCTTTAGTGTGCTTGTTAGAAGAAGTCAGGTCCTCTGCTAGGGAAAGTGCTGAAGCGTTTCCTCCCCTTCAAACTGTTTTTCCTCCTCATCCCTTTTGATTAGAGGAAATGAGGCAGCAAAAATGGAGGCTACACCAGAAATGTTTTGGCCCTAAACCCACTTGCATCTTCTCTCGGAGCACTACATGCAGTACAAAATGTTGAATGTTTGCTCTTAGCTGAAGAGTATAGAGTATAGCACAAATTGATAGCATATGTGAGCAAATTGGGCGGGGGGGATTGGGATTAAGGCGCTGGATTTTACAGTTTATTTTATATTCATATGTGGCTATATCATTGTTTGTGGACAATGAGGAACTCTATCTGTAGCCCACGCTCCTTATGGGGGTGAGAGTTTTCACATTCATGTTGGCAAAATATGACTATGCAACAGAGCCTTAGAGGAAGATGAGTTAATTAATTTCACTTGTGGTTTTTAGACCATTATATTGCCACATTGTTCTGGTTATTCTGATTTTGCTGATAGAAAAAGTATGTCCTTTTTCAAATGTTACTTTGAGCTGATGGCTGTGTTACACCAGTGCTGACATCATGTCATGTTTGATGTCTCTTTCATTACTAGTACTGATTCAATTGTAAGTAGGCTATCTGCAGGGTGTCATGTATAGCCGGTTGTAAGGCAGCATGTTGCGTGAGAGCAATTATATGCTCAAATGTACTTATTGTATTTAAGCATCCTTGAGAGTGACAACCATGGATTTCCGCCGGGAATGTATCTGTTACGTTGTGTCAGCGACACGGTTCAGAAGCATCCCTGAAGCGTCACAAAGCAACCTCGCACCTCAAGTGGAGATATGTTGCCTTGACACAACAGCAGCAGCACAACAGGCCAACGCTTATTTTTCAGGATCAAATGGCGGGGATTAAAGGTCTGCTTGTTTTGAAATTCAAATCAATTCTAATGAAAGCCCAGTTTACGATATTTTTGACACAAGAGGCTGTAGCAAGCATGCGAGAATATTGTGAATAAAACACATTTACAACAGGCAGGCTACTGTATTTCCATAGAGATGATTATGTTTTCGCAAACACCCATTCTTAGCATTGTTACATCCATTTGCATAATAAAACAAAGTGCATGCACACAAGGAACTTTGTGAAGATTGGTGCTCTATGGCAGACAGACCAATAAGCAGCAACAAACGTAGCTAAGTCTGTCTACATCCCCAGTTCAAAGGCTGGCCTTATTTGCTCAGACACATTGTCTATACTGTGTCTGTGGTGATATCATGACAAGCACATTGTTGTTGTCAAACACTGATATCACATGACCTTTGCTCAGCTAAACGTGTGTTCAGTGGACTGAACGTTTGCTCAGTGAAACCTTTTTTGCTGAACGGCAGACTTCCTCAAACGCTTGCAATGTTCTTGGACTACTTTCAGATGTATAGAACTCAAATCAAAACAAAAATGCCTCTCTTCAATGCCATGTTGCTGCTCCATCAGAAGCTCCACCCCAATATTGGACATGCATTGCCAAGGCTATTCTTCCCTATGAAGAATTTACATTTACTACAATACTATGTCTCAAGATATGGGACCTGTCATTTAATTATATATTCTGTAACAACAATAACCACTTAAGTTGTAATGTGGCCAATCATTTGTAAGACCTATGGTGTCTTGAAGCCTGCGGAAGGAGGGTATAGCAAACATGTCCTCATCACTGTACAGCACTACTCGCTAGCTTAATAACAGGAGGTATGGCCTCCGTTACAGATGGTAATGAGCAGCTGCACTAAGCTTAAGACATGCTGATTACAGGTGGATGTGTGTAGCTAACATTTATAGAGGACTTATGTGAAATGTAGGCTGTTCTTCTGTCCTCCCTGCCTAGTTACAGTCTAGTTGTGATGAGCGCTGTGACTGCAATAGTAGTAATATGTGAGGTCTATTAAAAACGTAGCTCCTTGGGAGCTGTGTGTTTGCTGTGAGGTTATTATAGTAAAGTAAGATTAACGTGTTAAAACATTTTCAGTGACTGAAATAATCTAATGTCTGTACACAGCCATAATAAGTATATTTCTGTAGTATTGCTTGTATGGTTAGCAGTGCTCAACATTATTTAAAGCAAAGAGCTTGCATCATTTTGTAGGGTGTTTTATTTTGGTTTATTTTTTTGTGTCAGCATAACCTATGAAAGGGTCAGAACCTAAGGTTTTTATACAAGGCTTTGTCTGTGTAGCCAATGGTTCTACCCCTTTGAGGTCAGCACGGCATTGTTCAAAAAATCACAACACTGTTGCTTTGATAGGCATAAAATATAAATACAAGGATAACAACTTTTCTAATTTTCTTTTCTCTTGTAGATGTATAGTAGAAGACTATTGATCCCAAAAAGGGCAATTCATTTGCAGCTTTCACCATTCATCCACATATGTACAACCTCTTATCATATGATATATGCGTTACACACAGATCAAAAACAAGGTCAGTATCGGACAAGATAAAAGTAAATAAATAAATTAATGTATTATACAATTACTACATGAGTAGATAAAATTGAAGCCAAAAGATAAGCAAAAAAAATAAAAGTAGTAACTATAGTATAAAGTACATTAATTTTCATAGGAGTACCACTAGCCCTATAGATGCTAATTTGTTAAATGTTTTGCTGCTTTGCGACCATGGGTGCAACATGCTTCTTAATATCTCAGGGTGTACCTGTGTGACAAGTCAGCAGGAATGTAAATGTAATTATTTTTATACCTGAATGCCAAGTCTCACCGCTGAACCAGCACCACTTCAGTGGGAGGCTTCAGTGTCTTTATTTAGCAGTGATAACCCACACCCAGCATATGATGGCCTACCACAACACTAGACAGTGAAAGGTGAATTGTCAGCATTGAAGCACACATTGCGTACCATGTGGAGGGGATACATTTGTGTTGACAAAATCTGACAACCATGAACATATTGATGACATTATTAATTACGGTGTTTAAAAAAAAAATACTCTCAGGCTTGGTACAGCAGTATTTTATAAGATACAGTACATGGTATTATGTATTTCAAGGCATTGAAAAAACCGGGGACCACCAGTAATTTTATATTCTCATTGGGCCAACCAGATGGTATTTTGTAGCAGCATCCAGGCTGAACTCTCCCAACATGTAGGCATGTCCCAGTAAAGAATTAATGCAAGGCAACTGCATTTTTAAGATACCCTATTTGGCCAGAATTTGTAGGCAGCATCCTTAGTGTTTCCCATAGGATTTTGTGGAACTTTTGGGAGGCTGGAGCTCGGAGGTCCGGGGTTATGCACCCCAGTAAGAAAATAATTCACGCTCGGCTCTTGTAGGCATGTCCCAACAGAGAATCAACGTTCTGCGATAGTTCCAGAACGTTTGGAAAAAGAATACTGCCAGCCAAAGTTGAGAGGCAGAGGCCTTTTTATTGTACTTTGTACTTATTTTTAATGTGATCTAAAGTAAGCCTACATTTTTGCAAAACATTTGTGAGTGCTAATTTTAAAAAGTCAATAATTGTGGCAGTCAGATGCATGGAGACTCGTTAAGAGTCTCTGTGCTCTAGCCTTTTCTCCACAAGTTATTAGTATTAACTGATTTCTACTGTGATATGGTCTGAGGACAGCACTCTACACCACAGGACAGTGGACAAAATGTTTTATTTTTGGAGAAAGGCACATTTTGATTTAACATTGCTGTTGGTATTGCTGTAAAGAAGCATAGTCTAGATTTAGCAATAGTAAAACTCCACTTTAAGTGTCTTTTGTGGGGGTAAATTGGGTGGTAAAAAAAAACAAAGAATTGTTATTGCACAGTATGCAGGTGGGCAAGGAATGGAGAAGTAGCATTGCCTTTATTGTACTGTGGTAGGGTCCAGTCATCAATCTGTGATGAGTTTTTTTAATTGCTTTTCAGGGTCCTTAGCTGTCAGTGGGATGTTAGAGGGCTGGACACGAAGACTGACTGAAGGAGCATGGTAAAGCACCAACCCCTGCAAGTCTATGAGCGCCAGCTTTGCTTGTCATGTATCACCGGGATTTATGGTTGCCGCTGGAAACGCTACCAGCGTTCCCATGATGACTCAACCAAGGTAAGAATGGGTAGGGTAGGAGCACCACCCAGGTGCAACAACCTTACTCCCCCTCCACTGCTGAAAAGATGTGACCTAGAAGACAAAACAATGAAAACTGTGAATGAGCTGCGTTGCGTCGATTAGTGGTGTGCCTAACGTAACATTTTCAGTAAAGCGTACCAGTGCTACTAGTGGAAAACGTCAGTCTGGAGACCTGTGGTCTAATGGTCAGTTGTTTTAATCATAATGTGTAAAGAATACTTGTCTATGTCACCACAAGATATTCTCCTTGGCTGTTACGACAACAAAGAACACGATGACACTTCCCCTGAGGTCTTTAGGCACATTCTGTGACATGCTTAGGTGAAAATACCACGTGGATCAAGTATAACAGTACACTCCTCATCCTAATCTATACAGCCCTTTCCAAATATTTTAATATAATTGAATTTGACTTTAGATGCAAATAAAACCCTGCCCCGCCCCTTCTTCTGCATTGTGTGCTGAAAATGCCATTCTGTGAAAAAGGTACAGGAGGTAGATGGTCATCGTTACCCTTCTCAACACTACTGTAGCAAAAACTGTGGAATACTGCATTTCTGTAATTTCTAGTCACAGTGTGTAAAAGGGACAGCTGTACCGATATGGTGGTATTGTCCCATAATTCTTTTAAAATGAAAATGTGCTGCTTCATCATTGTTTGAAAGTCTATATCATGCATCATATGGCACTTTTCCTCCGAATAGGATCAGTTTGATGCAACTCTACTCTCTTCAGCCTACCTCCTTTTTACACTGCAGATAGTACCCCATCATTTGTATTTGGCCGCCATAGTGACAGCGCTGTTCGAGCCACTTCTGCAGTAGATCGGCAGTCATTTTAACTGGACATTTTTCAACATGTCCCACAATGTCCATCAGTTAGCAGGGTGCAGCTAACGGTTCAGAGGCTTCTTGGTCGACCTGTACGAACATGTCCCTGTCCAGCTCTCTCTAGATTACAATGATCATCTCGACCACCGAGAACATCTGCACCTCCTCAGTTGAGCTAGCCGTGGCTTTGTGTGTTGCCATCTAATAAAAGGCCAATAAAGAGATGCGGCTGCTTTAGTAGCATGTGGTTTATCTGTGTTGCGCAATGACACAGATTATTCAATCCAATCAGCAGTCTGCATTGTTTTCATGTCACATTTTGTTATTGACGAAAGCTCGCTTGGAACCTCGATAGAGCAGATGCAAACAAAACAAATGAAGTACCACGTACTATCCTAACTTTTTGTCCAATGGAAAAGCAAAAAGGGTGAGTAGAGTCGTATTGAGCTGGTAGCACGCAGTGGAAAAGCTCCCAAAGCAAGTGGAGGAGAGTTGAGTTGAGCTGGTACCATGCAGTGGAAAAGCTCCCAAAGCAAGTGGAGGAGAGTTGAGTCGAGCTGGTACCATGCAGTGGAAAAGCTTCTAAAGCAAGTAGAGTTGAGTTGAGCTGATGCCACGCAGTGGAAAAGCTTCTAAAGCAAGTAGAGGAGAGTTGAGTCGAGCTGGTACCATACAGTGGAAAAGCTTCTAAAGCAAGTAGAGTTGAGTTGAGCTGATACCACGCAGTGGAAAAGCTTCTAAAGCAAGTAGAGTTGAGTTGAGCTGGTACCACGCAGTGGAAAAGCTTCTAAAGCAAGTAGAGGAGAGTTGAGTCGAGCTGATGCCACGCAGTGGAAAAGCGCCAATAGAGATTAGTGCACTTGGATGCAGAGGCGGACCATAAGTATGTACCCTTAGCATAATTATTGCAAAGGCCCTTTGCTTTAAATCTATGGTTCTTTGATAGACCATTTCTGTAATTTCTATATAGTATGAATAATAGTTACTAAAAAAAGAAATATAGATTTGTCCTCCCTTAGGCACGGCAACTGGACACAATGAGCCCTGTTTCCTGTTGTGTGGATATCTTTCAGGCCAGCTGATAGGATGGTGCTAAGTCAGCATTCTGTTTCATGGCGCTCATCCTTTTATTTTGTCTATTTCTTCAGCAGGAATGACTGGTTGCTGACTACCAAGGCCTAGGCTCCATTTATTTCCAATTCAGTAAAATCAGGAATTGCATTTGGTTTATAAGTTCATAAACTGTAGTGATAGTCAATTTGCTATGTCATCATCATTCCATTTATTGAAAATTTTACTTTTTAGATGTGAAAAAATATAGCATATAATCCCCTATTTGGCTAAGGCTTTAAAGTGAGAATGAATGAAAAAATTATTAATATATAATGTACATTTTATATTAATCCTGGACAAGGCAAGTGTCATTTAATAATTGTCTTAGTTTTGGCATTGTTGACGTGAAAACAAAACTTATTTAAATGCATTTTAAGTTATAGGATTGCAAGGAATGAAAAGATCAATGTCATCTTACAGAAATGCCACACTGCTGTGCATCTTCAATAGCCTAGGGCTTCAATGGTAGAGTGGCAAACTGTGGATATGGACTGTCCTGTTTCATTGCAAATCTACAGCTCATGGAAAAGCACTGTATGTCATGCTTAGCGTGCAAGAAGAAGTTTCATACCACTGTTAAAATGTGGTTAGACTTTGTTGTAATATAATGTTGTTTCTGACAAAAATATACTGCAAATTAACAGGGCATCAGTATAATGTAAGAAAACACAATTGTCCAAATACAGAATCTGTTCACTAATTTAGCATAGGTAGCTGCTACATGTAACTAGACCTAAACCTTTCGGTGAGAGAGTCTGAAGTGTAAACCCAGAGTGGGATACTAGTCTGCTGAAACTAGACTCCTTCATAACCCGTCGGATCAGAATAGAGCACCACTATTTCACTGTGGCGTTATCTTTGCTCCATATAATGAGCAGTCTAGCGAGACTGAATCTTTTTGAAGTTCCTTCTGAATTTGTTAGAGCTGTTTTTCTATAAAGGTAGTCCACGTCACTGGTGAAAGATGAGCTGGCCTCTCAGTAATAATTGAGAGTATTTCCATTTAGTCAGTATTTACCTAACAGTTACACAATATACTGTATAGAAGCAAGACTTAGTTGTCTGGTTTTAAGTGTTTTGGGCTGTGAAAGACAATGACTTGACCTTGCCTTTAGAAATGACCTTACAATTATTGTCTGCCAAGGCAACCTATTCATTTAGTCTCCGTTGATATAGTTTTTTTTTCTTTATTTCTTTCTTTTCTTTTTCTTTATGTAATGGCAATGCACTGGTTTTCTTCCAGGTGCATGTGTGTCTATGTGAACAAGACTAAATGAGTGGGTACGAGGAAACAAGTGAGCGATTAATGTGATTAGAATGTGAGATGTGCAAATTGATAGGTCTTGCTACAGCTGGTTGAGGGCAGTGGTAGTTAATACAGGAAAGGCTGTGTTAAGCTTTTTCTGATGGTCATTAGTGATGAAGATTACAGCTCAGCTTGTATGTATTTTAATGGAATGAAAAAAATGCATCTTAGATCTTCCAGATGTTTTCTCTAATCGATTGAGAATCACAACTGTCTTCTCAGATCCATTTTCATCTGTCCATCTCTCTCGGGTCCCCCCTTCCAGAACACCCCTAATCTAAAACTAAAGGTAAAAGAGAATATCTGACTGTACACTTATCTGCTTTTCAGCCAAACAAGTGAAATCTACATGGGAGCGTCTTCTTTAATGGAAAATGCCCACTTAGAGGAAAGTGCTTCCCTGTCAACCTATTACCAAGGCTGAGTCTCAGCCTCCTTTAGCAAAGCAGCTAGAGGCATTTGGGATTGGCCTTCAAATGCCCTGTCTGAATCTTTTTTTTTTTTTCTTTTTGTGGAGGACAAAAGCTAAATACAGTCCTTGAAAAGACAAGAATGTTTGAGCATCTTATCAGCATTTTTGCTTGTAACATACTTCAATGTTGAATGTAAACCTTATTCTCTTTTGATTGATGACTTTACATTTCACTTAAATTCTTGCGGAAGGACCAAATGTACAATGGTAAATAATTAATGTCTTCTCATTTTCAGCTCAAAATGGTACAGCACACAATAGTATACTGTGTCTGACCCACAGTTGAGGAAATACCAAGTGAGCCACAGTATTTTTTAGTCAGTGATGGTAAACCGAGAGAGCGTGTCTACATTTGGAAGATAATGTGTCTACAATAAGAGTTCTCTTAGGCCTCTCACACATTTTCTCAATAATGTGATTATATTTGCCATTTTGTCTCTCCACACATTTCATTAAAGTGTAAATTCACCGCCAGCCCTGACTCTACCTATACTGTACAATTTTGGAAAATAATAAAAAGTAGGAAATCCACTGGGAGGGGTTAACATTTAAACATTAATGTTATCATTAATATTTCATGACATTATCCAAGGCCAGTGCATAGTTTTGTACTGGTGGTACAAAAGTACACACTGGATAATTATTTTTAACTGTGATAGCATGATTTTCAAACTATAAAATGCACATTTTATAAAATAAATGTTAATATTATCACCAGCATTGATGTTTATCAAATTGTCACTTAGTTTATAGCTCAAAAACAGCTGTTAGGGTGAGGTACACTTTAATAAAAAAAAGGTACATTGAAGATATACTCAAGTTTTGTTCAATGTATTGTTTATATGTACTATAGCAGCTTACTGTGTACCTTATTGCAGCATATGTTCTATAACATACTGTGAATAGGCAAATATGCTCATTGGTTGTAACTCAAAAAGGCATTAAACTGAGCCATAATGTAGTTACTGTATACAGAAATGTCTGCAATGTAGTGCTGTATCAGCTGAGCTCTCGGCCCTGACTATATGTTGTAACTGAGTTCTTTATCAAGGACCGGATTTGACATGTTCTTGGTGATAACTTCAAGGGTGATTCGCTATATCTGTACTTTTGGCTTTAAAGTTAAAGGCAGGGTTAGCCATTCTTGCTAACTTTGAGGTCAAATCAAAACAGTATCGCTCTGCGGTCCTCCGCGGCGGTGCCTCAAGGCCAACGCCCACTAGTAGTGTCTGATGCGCGTTGACGCTAAGGTTTAGAACGCGATTCTATTTCGTGTCAAGCCGATAAACATACATTGAATATGTGTAGGTTTCTGAGCTCCTCCGTCAATTTCACTTTGCATTCCTTGACGCACTGCCGAACGATGCGTGGGCGGTGGCCTTCACACGTCAAAATGCATTGTGAAGCAAAGCGTAGCAGGACTCCAGACTAAAGTTTTCCGCTTGCCTTTGACCCACTACTTTTACAGTAGCCTAAGCATATATTCAGCATAATGCCTTTGACCCAAGCATTTATTCTAATACTAGTCTAATGCATTTGACCCACTACTTTTACAGTAGACTAAGCATTTATTCAGCATAATGCCTTTGACCCAAGCATATATTCATATACTAGTCTAATGCATTTAACCCACTACTTTTATAGTAGCCTAAGCATTTATTCATAGCCTGTACTGTAGCCTAATACCTTTGACCCAAGCATATTCATACCGGTATACTATAGCCCAATGCCTTTGAACATTTATTCATATGCTATAGCCCACTACTTTTGTTCATAGCCCACTACATTTATTCATAAACTAGCCTAAAGGGGAATGACATCATGAAATCCTATTCATGTGTGTTGGTGTCGTGGCGGTAAACGCAAAAACGCTTTGTGTGGCGGCGGGTGTAGAGTGTGGCAGAAGCAAACTGAACACGCCCTAGGCACTCCCCTAAATTCTGGCGCCTAGCCGTGCGGTGAAAGTTCAACTCGATTTAACTTTTTCTGCCAGCGTCTTGCTGAAATTTCTGGCCAGCTTCTACGTCGATCATATTTTTAATTTTTTTTACCCGAAAATGAGAATATGATGGACTAATAAGTACCTGGAACAGTACAAGGTATGTTCCCATTTGTTGGGAGGATGGTGTTTGCCTGGCAATAGAGAAAATAAAAAATGCAATATTTTTACAAATACTATTTAAATCTGAACAAATGGTTTGTCTGGTCTTTAATATTTGCATAATATTGGTGAAACTAAGATCCGCTGAAATATATTTATTTTTTATATGCTTATAACTAGGGCTGAACAATTAATAATTTTCAAATCAAAATTGCGATTTGAAACGATGTGATTAGCATGTCGCAAGGCATGCGATTTATAAGCGCGTCTGACCGTTTTTACGTTGTTCAAATTCATTCAACAGCACTTCTATTTAGTCCGAAGTGCGGTGCCTCTACAAGTGAATACGTATCATAAATTCCCCAAGGAGACTACATACACCCACCAACAAATGCGTGGCACACAAGGAAACATTAAAGTGAGTTATGTGGAGAGTGGCTGAGCTAGAAGAAACGTTGGAAATATTAGTCCCGAAGAAAAGCAGCACTTCGATGTAGGCTATTTCTGTCTTGAGGCGACAATGTGTAACTAATTCTGCTATTGTGAAAGGTGACGTGCAGGGATGAGACATGGAGAAAAAAGACAATATTCTAATCATAGAACTATAATACTGCTGCGTTGACTGTGTTGATCGCTGCTTCAGAGCTGTGGTGTGTGTGTGTGTGTGTGTGCTTGAGTGAGCAAGAATCGTAGAATCCCCGCTTATACGCGATAATTCAGTATACATTTATAACTTGGTCGGACCGCTGCGTTGCTTCGTTTTGACCCAACCCACCCTCAATCTTTTCTGTTGAGCTTAACCAAACCCGCGCATCACTAATAGCTGGCTACCTGTATCAGAAACATAAATTGAACATGTGTCTCAGTATCTGCTCTCTCATTGGCTACTCTGGAAAAAAAGGTGCACTTCAAATGCTCACTCCGTGTCAACTTAGGCCGAGTTAGTAGGCCGACACATGAGCTTTCTCTGATGTCTCCGCCCCTTCAACACTCTGAATGTACTAAATCATGTGCTCTGGACTCCACTCCTCACTTGAGCCAAGTGCAGGAATGGAGGGAGAGACGAACAAATCAAAAAATGAATGAATTAATGCATAACTATATCGATATAAACACTATTGTCAAATTGTATATCTCTTTTGTATAAATGAAATACCAATATATCGCCTAGCCCTACTCTTCCCAGAGTATTGAGTTCCTTGTACACCTGGCCTGCTACACCCATAGAACTAGTATGCACCATGTACCACCACTTCATGAGTCATAAGAATCAACGTCGCATTCATTCCTAATTTTCATAGTGCTAATAATGCAACATCATTGTATCACTTGTGGAGAATGCAATGCATTAAGCAGTACAACATACTGTTTCAGCAAGTGAAGTGTATTTATATATACCCCCTTAATCACATTAGTCTCAAAGGGCTGCAGACCCACATTTCACATGATGCTACAACAACGTTTCACACTGAAGCAACAAACCAGGGCTCCAGATTTAGCAGTTGTTGGTTGGTCACACCTGCTTGGGTAAGAAAGTGTCTTGGCTCATTAACACTTGACACTAAAACATTGTATACCTAAAACCGCGAACGGGTCAATTTTACCAGTGCGCCTCGATACTGTTTCTAGTTCCATAATGCAGTGGTGTATTCATCTTAAATGTAATTGTGGGGTTTAATGGAATAATTGGTGTAAATAATATCAACTTCAGGTAACAAGAATACTTTCATAAAAGGTGGCCATCTATTTACACACAAATTTCACTCCAAAGATTAACATATTTCCACAAATGTCTACCATTTGAGTAACATTTTGAATCATGAGAGTACCAAGGAGGGCACTCTACTAATAAGCATAGCGGGGTGAATCAGAACACCGTATTAACATGCTATAGGCCCTATGTGACATTACTGCACATGTGACTGAGATCAGGCTATATGTGCACTCACCACAAACCAAACATGCTGCTGGTGCAAAGTAGCGTATAGGCTAACAAGTTGTTAGCCAAACATACTGGTGGTGCCAAGTAGCATATAGGCTAACAAGTTGTTAGCCAAACATACTGGTGGTGCCAAGTATCGTATAGGCTAACAAGTTGTTAGTTGTCACCTAAATGGAAGGACTGTTGCACAACAACATAGAACAACCTGAACTAAACTTTTAACATATTGAAGTATTGAATAGTATAAAATAGTACAAATTCCAAAATCGGTGTGTGTCGAGCGATTTAGCAATCCCCAGTCAAAGACTGGGGGACTTTCTGTACAATTGCAGGGCTCCAGATTGCGACCAGGCAGTCACTACAGAGACTAATAGCCTTTGCTTGTACCGGTTACGGGTTATGCTAGGTCTACCCTCATAATTCTGATCCCAGTCTGCTGAAGCAAATCTGGTAAATGTTTTGGTATTAGACCACACACACACACACACATACACATGCACAGTTGTCCTGGAATGCAGTTCAAAGAAACTTCTGATATGAAATGTTGAAAATTATGTCACACATTTGTTAGTAAGGGAAGGACAAAAAAGCTCAGGACCAACATATTGTTGGTCTACTCTATACAATATCATAGTGCTCTGTCGTCAAAGTGGTGTTTAACTACTCGGCAAGGTGTACATTTTGTGTACACAAACCAGTGTGTATCATTGGCATTGTGGGTTCCCATGTTTTTCTTTAGGTGATTAGTCTTATTAATTAGAGTAGATGAATGTAGATCAGATTACACAGTAAAAATAGATGTTAAGTACAATTAATATTTTTCTGCCTGGAACGTTACTCAATATGCCCTAATAAGGGATGGTAAATCTCCTTGAAACAAGGTATACTGTAGCTACCTACGGTCATTATGGTACAATATTTCAGTGTACATTTTTGCCTGTGCTCAGTTAACATCAGAACTTTAATTATACACTGTAAATCATGTTTAAATTAATGGACATATTTATACTCTGACTCTAAAGCAGAAAGCAGGTGTTTTTGTGGGATGTAGGCTTAGTGGATACATTAAGATGCACAGCTTTTTTGTAGTAAAGCCGCCACTAAATGTTATTTTAAGCAATGTCAGATTGAAATGTAATGCAACACATTCTCCCCTCAAATTAAGAGAGAGTGTGTGTTTGTGTCCAGTGGGAGCTGCTGTGGTCTGTCATTCTCCTCTTTACCTTTGGACTGTTGCTGGTCTGGCTCTACTTCTGGTGGGAGGCTCACAATGACTACAATGAGTTCAACTGGTGAGTGTCCTGTTTGAACTGGGAGAGTGTCTGTGTGTGTTTACACATGACTGACTTGGCAGTTCTCCAAGGCTCATTTCAATAATCATGCTCAATTGTCCATGGATCATCTGTTGACGTGTGTTTGTGTTGATACATGTAGAAAAATAATTCTACAAAGATAAAAGATGTTTATAAGTGAGATCATATCTAACCTTAAATTAATTTTTATTTTGTTTATTTTCCTTTGTTTCGTAACTACATTTGTGTTTATTATTGAGTTGCATTTGTCTGAAATATTGCATGCTATTTTTCATTCTCCATCCATTTTATGATCCTGTATTATTTTATCATGCCGTACCATTTTCTTTCCACCACAAACACACTCTGTAGCCATAACATGTTCCCGTATTTATCTGTTGCTTTTCTAGAATCATCACAACCTAATCTAACCTCCACTTTCTTTTATATAATCTGAGGCAGTCCATCTCCACCTGCTACATAACACAGATGTCTTCTCCAGTATCACATGCACATTCAGCCCAGTTTTATTTAAACTTATTTCTTCTCCCCCCATACAATGGTTTAATGTTGATTGCATTCCTGCCTTTGTCTACAGTGCTCCTGCTAGATACACTTGTTCACATGGAGCAGGCCACGAGAGATTCTGCTCTGGTTTAGTGTAGCAGGAATCACTGATAAGGCTTTGAATGTAATTAGTCCATACTGCACTATGGCCCCTAGCTTCTACTATAGGTCAAACACATGCACGCACGCACGCATGCACAAGCAAGCCTCTCTTTGCTAAGAAGCTTTGAGCCCACTGGATCATCTTGGCTCCCATTGTAACACCACTGTTTTTGCTGTGTGCTTGTATATGTGAGCATGTTCTTACAGCGTTGTCTTGTGTGTTTGTGTGTGCGCATGCCTGCATGTTTTTGTGTCCCCGTAGGTCAAGCCAGCATGGAAATCTTTGTTCTTCCCTCTCCTTCCTGTTCCTTATAATTCCTTTCTAAAACAAACTATCCATAATTTTCCATGCGTTTTATATAATGATTACATAAGCTGCTTGCTTATTTATGCTCTCCTTGGCCTTAACAATCCCCATGGGTGCCAAGATTACTGTCTTGGTATTTATTAAATGTTTAGCATTATTGCAAATTTAAAGCATTAGGCTCAATGATGCAGGATGGTTACTTAAATTTAAATGAATAAAAAGCAGTATTCCCTTTTCACCATTTTCATTAAATACACCCTTTTATACTGGGTAATTTACAGTAATATTATGTTTTCCTCTTCTCAGCAACCCTGAAGCTACCCCTATCTTAATAAGCTGTTAGCAGTAACGGTTTAGTGATTCAGCTACTGTATGAGAAATGTTGAGTCTCCTGCCCCTACAGGTTCCTTTACAACCGTTCTGGAGAGTGGAGTGATGGCACTGTTCCCATCCTGGCAACAACGGCTGCTGGCTTCATCTATATTGCATTTTTAATGGTCAGTGCCCCATCAAATATTCACAAAGGATGTGCTTTTGTTGTGCCAGAGAAACTGCCCTCATAGTGTAAAAATCTGTGTGAATAATCCAGAGTATAGCTGTCCCCAGGGTAATGTGTGCACACTGTGATTTCTTTATTGTACATGTTTCAGTTTGTTTGTTTCATTTAGGTTTTTCTTTGCTTTTCTGTCTTACAGGTTTTAGCACTTTGCCACATAGCAGCTGGTCAACAGCTGAATTTGCACTGGCTCCACAAGGTACAGTAATAGAAACTAATACATTAGCATATCTACTCATCTGTGTTTAGTTTTTTGGGAGGGGGCATTTGAGATGAGGTAAGGGAGAAGGTTGCAGTGTTATCGTTTGGGTGTTATTTCTTCGGGCGGTAGTGTTTGCTCATTGGTCAGCAGCTGACCTGATCCTGAACTCAGAATTTACTCACTTGGGCCATGGGTGTTTGTGAATGTGTCCTGGGATTATTTTATGTGCAATAGAGCAATGCTGGATTGGGAAACTGTGTGTGTCCATATACAGTATATTTTACATTTACATTACATTGTTCTACAGGTTGGAGTGACTGCCGCATTACTCAGCACTATTATCGGGCTGATATCTATCAATCAAACGTGGGGAGAAGAATGGGACATTATTCCCATATCACTGCAGGTCAGCCTTATGCAACACATTTCTACCATTAATACCAGTTTGAGGACTACACTGAGTTACTAGCCATTAGCTGGCTCTTACTGTATTGAACAATGTAAGACTGACCATGGAGGGTAAACGTTAGTATGGCACTCAGGGTTATTCTTCCACCGACCCTACCACACCCACCTGTAGGCCTTTGAGTTAGAGCCCTCTGAACTGGTGTTCAAAGCTTGTGCTCCTGAAAAAGTGATGTCAGGAGACTTGTTTGAATCATGAAACAGCCGGCCAACTCCAGATTGAACCTGGAGAATAAAGCCCCTGGCGTTTATCCAGGCTGCTTCTCTTGCTCACGACTGGGCAGTGACGCTGAAACCATGGACCTAAATGGAACTATTTCTTGCTGAAACGCACTAAGAAAGCATTGATTGATTTCTGCTAAATGTTCCACAGTGGTTGCAACACTGGTTGCTTTGTGTTGTTGTAGTTTTCTAGTAATATTGGCACCTGCACTGACTTGACGAACTGGATTTTCCATTATCCAGGCAAACTGTGCATACGCACAACTTATATTATATGCTCATATGTTTATTTAGTGTGCACTTGAATGTAGACACCAAAGGGATCAGCCCGCCAGTAACGGGAGTGTACATGGAGATGATGGCCATGGCAGATTATTTCTGAAATGTTGTTCTCGATTCTTGTTGTCAAATTTCTGCACCACTTAAATCTTATGTTGGTACTGTATAATATCTTATACCAACATTGGCATATCTTTACTCACCTTGTTTTGCTTAAAAAGAAACAATGCCCCTTAAGATTGAACTATAATAGTTTGTAATTATTTATTTAGCCCCTTTTTTCTCTCTCAACCATGAAAAGTGAACACTTTTAGACCAGAGGGCCAGATACAATCCAGCCCCTTCCACAATAACAGCAATGCATGTAGACCAACACCACTTAACACATCTTCATAGCTTCCTTTTTTTTTTTTTTTTAAACTTATAATTTGACTTGCCCTTTAAATAACAGAGTGTAGAACTGTGAGTTGACTTTGAAGACCCCTATTGTAAATTGTTGTTAATTTCAACAGCATAAAAATGTGGAAGGTATAGAGGCTCTTAGCATAAGTACAAACAAATCAATTTTAGTGAACTGATTATCTTATGCTATTAAAATATAACAGCATTATATAATTTCTTAATAGCTTTACCGTCAGCTAACCGTCCTGGAGGGGTGGATTCCTCCCTCTGTGGTCCCCTCCCAAGGTTTCTTCCCTTTTTTCCACACGTGTTTT
>JAODUK010082247.1:2500-15325 GCA_027564635.1 Typhlichthys eigenmanni
TTGTAACAGAGAAGTGCACATATTACGGGGTATTAAAAGTAATGAGTTACGTTACTAGTTACATTACTATATTACTTTAACAATCATCACCCTGTCTCGCCCCTTCTGAACAATGACAACCTGTGTAGCCAGCTCATTTTATAATTGAATCCTCTTTATTGGAACAATAATGAACCTTAGGAGTCAACAATTAGCCAAAGTGAAAACATTGCACTCTGTCAAACCAGATGATGGACAGGTTGGTTCAATTAGCCTACCCTAAGTTTGTTAGGACCAGAAATATCGTTCTTGTAATGCAGTAATGCAGCATTACTTGGATTAGTAATAGTAGTATTATTACTGTTTTGGAAAAAGTAATTATTTACACTACTCGTTACAGGAAAAAGTAATAATCTTACAGTAACTAGTTACTACTAACTAATTACTGCCCAGCACTGGTGACCAGTAAGTGCAATGACGTTGGAGTCGAAGTGGTTTGCTTCTAAATGGTGGTGGAGCTAGATGAAGTGATACAAAAGGCTGGCTAAGGTTAGCTGCCAAATGAACCAGCGGTCTCCGCCCAGCGTGAGGCAACGCCTGGGAAGGGAGCGTGTCCAGACCCCGTTCACCAGGTGCATTGTGGGTCTGACCACCAGCGTCCATTGTATACCCTCACCCCGATCATGTGATCAGCTGATGACCTAGCGGACCTCAGGATTAGGGTGCAATCAACCTGCTGGGCTCGTCTCCCAGGCTCAGTGACCAAAGACAAACTACCTCTGTAACAAATGGGACATTGTTGACACGCATTTTGGTCCAAGCACAGCATGGAACAACTGATAAATAGATAAATCCAATCTATTGGTAATTATTATTTAGTTTGTGTGTGCACATGTAACGGTGGCCAGCAGGTAGCTGTGCAGTAAATTAATCAATTATTCACACGCAAAAAACGTATAGTAAACAATAAACAATAACGTAATGCCCCTGTAAGCATGGCAGCACTATCAGGAAGTGAGGTGGCACATTTTCATTGGTTCTTAGCCTTGTCAGTCACAAGTAATTCCAATAGGATACTAGTGCAGTGCTTTAATTTAATCTTTCTGTTTCGTAAAAATAAGTAACCGTACTTATTTAGAGGCAATGTTAATCATTAACGAGAACCCAAAACAGAATCGCTCCACACACCAAAACGCACTGTGAAGCAAAACGCAGTGCTACGGCTTTGTTGATACCGTGTTCGACACTTTGTTTATGATCCTATTTGGTATCAGGTTATTTTTTCCACAAGCACAAAATGTGAGGAGATATTTGGTGAATTTGACAAAAAGTATATAAGCTTACAATTAGCTTGCAATAGCTGACTATACCTTTAAGGGGCAAATATAAAACAAGATGGAAAATAAATACTCCACGTTAATCTCTAGAGCAATACTCTATGGGATTTTAAGACTGTAGCACCCCTATGTGGTAACTCAGTGTAACAGCAGTTATTGTCATTCACTTCAACCTGTAAGTGAGAGGAAGTACTGTAAACTCACACGCACACACGCACACTCACGCACACACACACACTCACGCACACACACACACAGTAATTCTTTGGAGGAGTAATATGTAAATCGTAACTTATTACAATTCCTGAGTAACTTTCCCAACACTGTTAACCAGGCTATAAATTTGACCTAAGGTGAGCATGTCGGTGTAAGCTACTGCAGTTAGATGTATCTGAACAACTTCACCAGCTATGGATAGAATATTAGAAAGCAGGTTCAAAACACAAAATGTTGCCTATTTAGTTAAGCCACCCCCCCCAGACCAGGCAGGGCAGAAACCAGGCAGGGTGCATTGTGTTTTATTTTATTTATTATTATTGTTACTTGCATTGATGTGTACAGCACTTTGGTCAGCATTGGCTGTTTTTAAATGCGCTTTATAAATAAACTGACTTGACTTGACTAAACCACGCCCGTGTAGCTATAAACATGATGCTACCGTAATTGGAAAGTTCAGTTGCTACTCAGACACATTGAAAATGATTCCTAGGCTTTCCAGAATGATTCTCACGGCAACATTTTACTGAAGCTCGACTATAATTTGCTAACCTGACATGCCAGAGGAATTTTTGTCACACATTGAAACTGTTTGTGTGATGTACTTTCAAAAAAATACTTGGCAGTTGATTGGATGAACCATCTGGTCGTTTTCGCTGTCGGCACCATGGTCGGCACACCTACACCACGCCCGTATAGCAATAAACACGACGATCATTGGTAAACCACGCCCTTGTAGCTATAAACACGACGATCATTGGTAAACCAGGCCCATATAGCTATAAACAAGACACTGATTAGAAAGTTCAGTTGCTACTCGGACACATTCAAAATTATTCCGTGGCTTTCCAGACTGAATCTCACTGCGAAATTAAACTGAAGCTTGCGAGATCAGGATGGTCTCGCAAGGCTAATAATTTGCCTGATTCGCCAACAAATTGGGGTACATTGTAAATGTATCAATTGTAACCAATTGATCAATGCGAACTGGAGTTCAAGTTCGCTACAAAGCGAACTAGCAACTATTCATAGATACCATGTGCCGTCACTGTAGGTTAGCGCCGCCATATTTGAGTCCTGTCAGCTATGCAACTCCCATCTCTACCATAGACGAAACAACGAAGGAAGATTATCCATGAAACAAAATGTTCATTCAGTATGCCCGGGTTATGTTTTGTCTGCAAGTGGAGTCAATAAAAGTATAACTGCTTTGAGATGTTGTCCCTCAATTTTAGTAATAATTTTCTTAAAATATAATGTACAGTACCTGTATTAGGTGGTCCTATGTTACCTGTGGGGAAAACTAAGTGTTAGGCTACGCCAGGGCTATTCAATTCCAGTCCTGGAGGGCCACTGTGCTGCATGTTTTAGATGTCTCCCTGCTCCAACACACCTGATTCTAATGACTGGGTGTTATCAGGCTTCAAAATACCAATTGAATAGCCCTGGGCTACGCTAACCACATTATTTTATTTATATATATATATATATATATATATATACACACACACACACACACTGTATGTGTGTGATTAGTTGACCAGAATGCAGTCGTGTTTGATGGTCAAAATGTCCTGGGGGAGGACCACCAGATCCTCCCAATAAGGTCTACCCCCTCCTTACAAACCCCATTGAACCACTACTCTGAATGTTTACGTGCATAGTAGCCTACTTTTGTTGGCTATTAACGGTTAGTCGATAAGTTTAAAAAACAGGATTTCCAATACTTCAGTATGCTGGTATCCAGCAACAAGTGATACTTGAGTGTTTTTCTGATTTCCAACCTCATTCCACTCTCTCCCTTTCACTGAATACAGTTTTGCTGCCAACGCTGCCATCTACACTATAGCCCTATAGCCTATCTCATGAGCTGCCACAGTCCCTCAAACCAAGCAGTCAGTCCAGCTGAATACAACCGCCTTGCATAAATAATAATAATAATAATAATAATAATACATTTTATTTGGGACGCCTTTCTAAACACTATAGGACATCTTACATTGCAAATACAAGGATATAAAACTGTTGGCTGAATTATACATACTATAGTAATGAGCATTTGATCTAATAATTTTTTTTAAAAGTTAAATAAAATGAATAAAATGAAACAATCAGGTGGCTGACATACACATACTTTAGTAATAAACATTTGATCTGAGAAATATATACAAAATAAACTAAATAAAAAGGTAACAAAAATAGCGGCTTCAACTGTCCTAAGCCTTCAGAAATATGAACTAACTGTTTTCACACCACCAGTACATGCTTTATGATAAATTGACTGCATTTATCCAAAGCGTTTGACATTATTTGCCTCACATTCACCCACACACACACATTCATAGACCGATGGCGATGTCAGCTATGCAAAGAGACACCTGACCACCGGGAGCTGCTAGGTGTCTTGCTCAAAGACACTTCGACACTTCGGGGGGTTAGCTATCGCCTCGCTCTACCACTGTGCCACTCGCAATTTGCTCTTCACTCCTTGAGTCGGGAATTCCCCAAGTTTCAAACCAGTAAACCACGAAAAACAGTTTCCGTTTGAAATGCCGTGTTGAGCGGTTGACACTCTTTTCTACTTCTCCTCAAACAGGACCATACAGGCTCATAAAGCCACTACCCCTCCTCCTCTAGGCTGCCAACATTTACGTGAAGGACATCTGAGATGCTGGAACAACATTGATAGAGCACTGGAATGCATTGCAATGGAAGCAACAATGTAATGGTTCTGGTGATCTCTTAAATGAGTGTAAACACTAACGTTCTGTGGAGGCTGATGTAAGCAGCAGCCAGACAGCTAAATCTATCATGGATGGCTTGAAATAAATTAAATTGACCTCAAAACAGTTTGCTGCAGAAACACAGTTGATCATATTTAAGTTATATACTCAAAATACCCATTAACACCTCACAGAGAAATTAAGGGCAATATCAGGGTGTACCTCCTCATTGACTTGCATGGAACGCTGTGTCATTCTTGTCTGCATAAAGGGTGAAAACGCCCCCCCCCCCCCTTCCCCCTCCAAAAACTAAACACAGAAGTGCCGTGCGTTAAAGCCACCCTCTGTTATTTCAGTCTCTCTGTTTGGAGTTAAAGAGCACAGACAGTCGAGGAACCTAGATTAGACATCAAGATGGCTTGGTCTGCTTGGCTAAAGGAAATTTCCCCTTTGGAGATGATCAAAGTCATTCAAATTATGGTAAATCAAAAAGCTTTAGTGGTTGTAGGCTATACTAACGGTCTTAAAATAAATAATTTAATTTAGGTTTTTGATCATGTCATTATTCTGGAAGGACCAGTGAGTGAGGTAATCACTTATGTTTACACAGTATTTAATTTAACAATTCTAAAATACAACATCGCCATCTAGTGGATCAGAGGGTATATCTCAAAATTAAGTCTAAATTGCTTACATGCACTTAGGACACAGTCATCTGAGTTATACATCACAATATTGAAGGCAAACGGTTATCAGCACTTAAAGAACACTATTTATTACAGTAAATGACAAAATGACAAATTGTGTAATAAAAAGGAACAAAAAGTCAGCTACCTTTCGAAAGCTGCTCATTTAAAATAAATAGATCGCACAGAAGACAGTATTCCCTTGAGACGGTTAGTATATTAAGATCACAAGTGATATCACATTTTTGGCCGGTACCAATTTCAATATTTTCTGAGAAACACAGTGATACAAATTCTCAAACAGGTTGTATGTTATTTTAGCAAAGCAGAAGTAACTCCTGAATATTGGAGTGAGCAGGAGTTCAATGTCTTGCCCAAGGGCACTTTTGTCTGGAAATATTATACGTCATGATGGAGGGATGACTGTTATCCACTTAATCTCCCCTTCACCATCAAAGTGTTGAGATGCATTGACGACCCTCACATTCCCACCCCCAACAACAAGGCACTAAATGCTAATTCTTTCCCCATCCTGAACTAAGTCTCAAACGACAGTTTGTCTGCTCCATCTAGACATCAACCTCAATTCTACAGCCCAACCCTAGGCATCTGAACCAACAACAGGCTTACAAAATGTTAGTGTTTTGTAACTGTACACAAGTTATGGGCCCACTCTCTGTTACTGGTTACTGAACACCCTGAAATATTAGCTTCCTTTGGGGGCAAAAAGCCTTTGTGTTTAGTCTTTGACAGAGAGGAAGGCTCAGTGTGCAGGATTAGAGAGTTCAGCTGAATGGCTGTGTTGGAGAACTTCTCTCAGGGGAACAGCGGTGCATGCATTGTGGGTTTTTTTTCCGTTACATCAGATCATCTTTTTTTCCTCAAGGGGAGAGGTGTTTCAGCCCCTGAGCCAGCGTAAGCAAAGGAAATGAGGTGCCAGCTGCATTAAAACAAAAAACGACATCTGGTATTTCAATATGACACATTTGTCACAACGGCAGCAGTCTGAAATAATGCAAGACCTACATAAACAACGCTGTGTAGTGAATTGTGTTTACCCAGCACCCTTCCTGCATTACTGAAAGTCACAAAAGAAACAGTACGACAACATGTTGCCTGACTCTGTTGGTTTTACAAGAATCAAATGCCAGTTTGGGAGGGTCTTGATAGGCTAGCTGAAGGGGTGAGTTGGTGGGGGCGGAGGGGCCAGCTATATCTCACTGCCCCCATGCTTAAACCTGTTCAGGTGAAATGCCTGATATACTGTGAGCAATAATGAAACCTTTTGAGGAGGACATAACGCAGACACACGGAGTGAAGCGCAGAACTCGTGCGGTCGCTGTTAATTAGGTCTCTTTTTTCTTTTTTTTTCTTTTTATGTAAAAAAATAAAGCCACTGTCTGCTGACTGAGATGTTGGCTGGCATTTGGGGAAGTTTTCAGTACATCTGAGCAATATATAAAACATACCAACAAACATATTCAACAAAATACCCATAGACCCTTGAGGCTGTGTTTTTTCTTTAAGCTATTCTGTTAAAAGAGAATATACAATGTGCAGTAAAGAGTTGATACGACAGAGAGGTAGCCAATGTATAATACAGCATCTCAGGAAGAAACAATATTATAATAATCAGTCCACTGCAAAAACTAGTAAATATTAGCTACCAGTAGAACATTGCCACCATTGATTCATCAAAAATTAAACAATTTAATAATTACACTACCCATGAAATGGTAGCACACGCCACAGATATTACCTTAATACAGTTCTAATAAAGGGGAGAGGGACGGCACAGATCATTTTACATACTTTTAATACTCTATATAAACGTCAGAAACATGGCAGAAATTAGTATAGAATATGTGCCAGTAGTATTGGGGAAACGATTTTGTTCCAGTTTTTAAAATGAATGAGGCAATATCCTGGCAGCTTCTAATTAAAAGTTAAACTAGAAAAGAAGCCATTTTGACGACTGTCCATCTACTCCCTCCCACAAGTAACCCTAACCAGCGTATTTAACTTCTTCACTTCACTTGAGGAGCGTTAAAGGGCTACAAACGTCAAATAATTGTTGTGTCGACAGCAGCGCTCACATTTTCCTCCCCTTCAATGCTGGCAAGCGCCACAACCGTTGTTTACCACCTCCAGCAGACGGCTGACGTTCTCGTGGAGGCTAAACGGGCTACGACACGGGTTGGCGCTTCCTCCTGAAGCGCCCCTTCCCCAGTCCGAACCCCTCCCTCACTCCCTTCCCGATCAATAGTTCCGGATGTTGAAGAAGCCGACGCTGGTGGGCGACTCCTTGACCGTGACGGTCACCAGGTTGGCGGTGACGTCGGTGACGAACACGTGCTCAATCAGGCTTCGCGTGGGCCTCCAGTCCTGGGCGGCGGCCTGTACGGAGACGGCCAGGTCCCGCCCCGCCCCGCCGACACCACCACCACCTCCTCCTCCCCTTCCTCCACTTCCCCCTGCCGCCGCCACCTCCTCCTCCTCCTCCTGCTCCGAGTCCGAGCCGCTCTCATCCTCGCCCGTGCTCATCTCCCGGGCCTGCTTGGGCTCTTTGGCGGTGGATGACGCCGACGACGGGGGAGGTCTCCTCTCCCGGGGGCCGCCGCCCTTCTCTGGTGGGCGGCCGCGGGTCCCGGAGCTCCGCTCTCCGCCTGCGTCGTCAGCGGAGGCCTCTCTGCTGGTCTTTCCGGCGGTCGCTCCCCCCCCGACAACACTGCCAGCGACAGACCCCGGCTGGCCCCGCCCCCGGCCCCCGGGTGCTGCCACGGCGTGCGGGGGGAGGCCGGGGGGCGAGCGGAGCTCCTGCAGCCCTCCGACGCCCGCGGGCCTCCGCGACGGGTTTGCGCCGCTCCTCAAGCCTGGTGGGGCAGCGGTGTCTCTGCCCTGCGGCAGCGGCCTCTTGGCGCTCTGGAGGTCAAGGGACGGCTGCGGCAGCCCGGGGGCCTGGCGGTGGATGGCAGCCCCGGGAGGGAAGGGGGCAGGGGCCTTGTGACCGTAATGGCCGCCACCGCCGGGACGCTGGGCGGCCGGAGCAGCAGCCCCAGGCAGCAGGCTGCCCGGCCTCCTGGGTCCGCTGGGGGGGGAAGCGGGGGGCAGGTGGACTGAGTGCCGACTCGGACCCTGCTGTCCAGATTTGGACAGGTTCACGTTCACCGTTGCCATGGCCACCGCCTTCGATTTGCCCACGCCCGTTTTCGGCTCTGGCCCGCTCGCGCTGCTGCCGGCCCCGGGCAGGGGCGGTTTGCCCTCGCCGGGGCCTCTGGTTTGGCCGGGTTTGGGCGGATGCGGGGAGGCGGGCGGCACCTGTCGGCCGGAGCCTGGGGCAAGCGGGGCGGGGCTCTTCACCGCCCCGACCGAGAGCGCCAGGGGGCTCCTAATCTGGCCAGCCGCCGCCCCCCGGTGGAGGCCCATGAAGCTGAAGCTGGCCGAGTACACAGGCTTCTTGACGGGGGCCCGGAGGTCCGCCGGAGCGGGCTTTGATGTCTTGCGGAGGCCCCTGCCCTGCTGGAAGGCCCTCAGCTCGGGGGACAGCGGCTTCCTGCCGCGCTTCTTCGGCGGCAGCGGCTTTGCCACAACGATCTGCGCCTTCTTCTGCGGGACGGGGTGAAACTCCCTCGAGCGCACGCTCGGGTGCGACGCTGTCATGACTTCGCCGCCTTCGCCGTCATCGTCGGAGGAGGAGGAAGATGAGGAACACGAAGAGGAGGAGTCTGAGGATGATGACGATGAAGAGCCAGATGAGCTCGATGCCCTGGAGGCTTCTGGGAGATTCTTCTAAAATTAACAAACGGAAATGTTTACACACGCCGCTCTTCCCTTCTTTTATGAACGCGCTTCACCGTGAAGCAACCTCCTCTCAGGTCTACTTACGAAAACTTTACGTGGTCTTCCTCTAGGCCGCTTCCCTCTAGTGCGTAGGAGTTCTCTTTCATGCTCTCTGTAGAAACACAGTCCAACAAGTGGTAAGACCTCTTCAATAGCATACGGTAAAGGAAAATAACTTTAGGGTATTTGCACATCTCGCCTCTGAGGGATACTCTTCTGTATGTTGTGCCTATCATTGTTCAAATGAACACGATATTGTAGATGGTGACACAAGAGATACTATACACTCCACTGAGCAGATGGTTCTGCACTGAAAGTCACACGAGGCATTAAGCTGAAATTAATAAAAGTGTAACCAGAAATATCCTAGTCAACACGGACTAACAAGTACACTTACTTCTTGTTGAATGCTGCCAACAGTCGGGGGTCAAGGATGTTTTCTTGGGGCTCCCAGCTATTGTGTCTGGAATAGGTTGAACGTTTAGAAACTTTACAGTAATAAAATGACTTGCATTTAAGTCAGCATTCTCCTAGTTAAAATGCAAATAGCAAATCATGCAAACAGAATGAAACACACCCTTCTCCTACCAGCCATTAAACAAAAACAAAAGCCAGCAAAAGATGGTCTAATTGTGGTGCTCATGTAATCAAACAGTGTCTATCCACAACATTGAATTAGACACTCCGCCCTGGTGTATCATTGCTGCTTCACAGTGGCCACAAGAAAGGATGCAGTCCGTAGGGGTTTACTGGACGCCTAAGGTATCCAAGTAACATGCCTTAGATGCAGGCAGTAGAAATAGAAGGCAAATGTTTTCCATGATTCTGTTTACACACACTGGCACTGATCTTGTGAAGAAAACTAATAAACATTTAAAAAAATAAAATAAATCTAAATGCATTTGCCAAATAGTAGAGTTTGGTTCATGTACATCCTATTTTAGTATGGATCATCCACGACTACGTTTACTATTGGTAGGCTACTTGGGATACACAAATCGTTTCTCTTTATTTTTCACTACAGTAGGTTAGCTGTGTCTATTTGACGGACAACACATAACAAACACGGGCATTTTGCCAAGTAGCATAATCGGCTACTTTTTAGTGTACTAAATGAAAACTCAACTTTCGGCTCGCATGCTGACGCACAAAAGACGTGACCCTAACAGAAGGCCGAACCTATATACTGCTGAGGATTGGCACTGCTGCATTGACGACAGTATTATGGCAACAATGCACACTGAATAGAAAGTGACAAGAAAGGGTTAAAGGAGTATAAAGCAGTCAAACGCACGGAATGAAGCCGATTGTGTAGTACGAATTAGTAATAGTGTAGTACGAATATTAAAGGAATCACAACATATGTAGCATGGGATATTAGGATTTAGATGTAGCCTACTGATCGTGCAGAGTGAATTTCGGGTTTCTATGCTACGGATCCGACATCAATCTTTAAAGTAAAATGATAAATTTCAAATTATCAACCGCAGTCTTGAATAAATACTTGGTAAAACACACATTGACCACTTTTGTTCAAACGCAAGTGAATTGGTAGGTTTGGTTTTCGACTAACTTCCCAAAATGTGAGTTAGCCTACTTGTAACGATAATAAACAAAAGAAACGCAATGTAAAGCAGCGATCACTCGCTTTTCATTTGGGAAAGGCCCTATGCGAAAACGCGTTTGAATGTTTAGATAGCATACAAGAAAGTATTTACACAACGTGGAGATGTTTTTGTTTGCCCACAAGCAACAAGCGACACGTTGTTGTTGTTTTCATTGTTTGAGCCACTTGTACTTACTTGGATGACCATCCTCTCCACTTCACCAGAAACTCCAGCTTTCCCTGCGGAAATCAAAACAGCATTTTAAAAAACACAAAGTGTTTCCAACTCTGAGTAGGTTTGTACGAGAACTGACCTTCTTCAGTCGTTTGTTGAGGATGCATTCAGCATCAAAAACCTGCTCTCCTACGGCGCTTAGTTCCTCCATGTCTGCCTTTCGCCCAGGCTGCTGGGTTTTTTTTATGAGAAGAAAAGAGTAGCGGGCGGATCGCGAACGGGATCAGCCATAAATATTTTCCCTCATTGGCCACCGTACTCGTCTTGCACGGACGGTGTACTTTCGTGGTAGGCTACTTGAGTATGCAATGTAAACTAAGTAGGCCTACATTATGTCCGTCAGTCATTGCGTTGTCTATCATACATAAATAATGCTACTCCTAAAATAATAAGCCTACTAATAACAAAATGTAGCCTAACAAATTAAAATAGGCTGTTCCACTTTAATCTAATCTGTAGGCATAAGATTGTATTCCTTTGGTCCGTATAGCTCAAAAGTAGTCGCACTGAAACCACTAACAAGATTTTTTCACACAGTGTATTTGTGTCATTACACTTAAATCACAAACAGTGCGTTTATTTTGTTGCCGGACTTGCAGGTCAACAGTAATAATAACATTTCTTTATTTAAAAGCATGTAAATAAAATTGACTTGTACCACAAAGCATTAGCTCAGAACACATGTTCTCTACTTGATTTTCAAAACGTAGTAAATGGCATCAGATGAAGATATCATGTATTCTCTATCACCATCATCAAAAAAAAAGAAGCTTATAGGCTACACTGATCAGCAGTCCTATTGCTGTGATTAGCTTGTGGATGGATGTTCCAAAGTGACTTTGTTTGGTGTCCTCCTTTACAGCTGATAACCCAACTTATCTGAAACAAAAAATAATGACAGAATGCTTTATTTTATTTATGTTTACCCACTGTTGAAGCTAATGAACTAGAGCTTCAAAACCAAACACTTTACTATGCTCTGGCAGACTGGCACACTGCATGACTTTGAATGGCTCTGACTGGTGCGCTGATTGACATGTGATGTCGGAATCAGTTCTAAAGCTGCTTAAGTCGATGGAGAGTAGGCTGAACCAACATTGTGTTGCATCAATAGGAGCACACATACAGCTACTGTATTTATAAACCTTCAGGATTGTGGCTTTACATTAGTGGTGTAAATAGCCAATAGGAGACAGACCATATAATTATGAATAGAACCCCATGGGAGATGTACCTGAAAAATTATAGAAGACAGACAGACCACTTAAATAATTATGAATAGAACTCTACTGGAGGAGTACCAGAGACATTATATAGAGGAGACCGACCTCTTAGAGACTTCTCAATAGAACTCTATGGGAGAAGTACCAGAGACATTATATAGAGGAGACAGACCACTTAATTAAGGACATTTGTGACTATACATACAGTATGTTGAGTTTTATAAATGAGGACCTTGGCTTTGTTGGCCAGAAATACCTGCCCGGGGGCATTGCTATGATGGCCACCAAGTGGGCAGACTTGCCTATAAGGACTTTGGTGTATCCGTCATTCCTGATCAGAGATATCTCCCATGATTCATAGCGCATTAATAACGGTTTCTGTTTGTCGTTTCCGGTAAGAAACTAATATAGCCTATATTATCAGTGGCACAGTTTTGTTTTGCGATGTATTATTTAACAAGTAGTTTGCGTTTGTTAGCTAGTTTGTTTCTCTCTGAGCATAGAGTGGAAGTGAAAACAGTAAATGTTACCATGGCTGTGAACATACAGTAGGTCGCTCAGGAATAAGGTGGACACCAAGGATTAATACGGTAGGAAGCAGCGACTTACCTTGAGATCTCCTTCGCATTCTTGCACACGTTGACAGACACTATGAACAGAACACGATGAAGGCCACAACAATACATGCAGCCACTGCTGTCAAACCTATGAATGCACCTGAAATATGATTGGCAAAGAAGCTAATTAGTGCGGCATTGCCTCTGCACTGTAACCTCACATGTGAGAGCAATCAATGACATGTCACTGCCAGTGTTGGGCAGCAACTAGTAACTAGTAATTGTAATATTAACATTTTTTCAGTAACTAATAGTGTAACTAATTACTGCGTTGCAAGAACAAGAGTTCTGGTCCTAGCAAACTTAGGGTAGGCTAATTGAACCAACCTGTCAATCATCTGGTTTGAGAGGCTGCAATGTTTT
>JAODUK010082258.1:0-15323 GCA_027564635.1 Typhlichthys eigenmanni
AATTAATATCTTTTTTGATACTAATTAATAGCTGTCAGATTGGTTTGATGACATTAACCGCAGTGTTATACTCTCTTATATTTTCTGACATTTACATTTTTGAAAGAAAAGTTTGGGATCAAATAATTTGGAGTACTCCCTAGGGGTCCGGGACCCCCTGTTGAAGACCTCTGCTTTAAAGTAAGTGAATACACTTGTCAAATTCAGCAAATATCTAGTCACCCTCCGTTCGGTGTCTGCTCTGCAATATTAACGTTTTAATACTAAGTGGTGCAGACCGCTCCATGCAACACTATTTTAGCCTCGACAATACATTTCAGTGTGTGGAGCAGAGCTTCTGAGGGGACACCCTATGGCATTGAAGGGAGATTTGTTTTTGTTCTTATAAAGTTCAAATCAACAACCCTGCTCCAGATTGACTGACTCCACCTTTAGAAACAGCCTAGTCTTTAAAAAGACAAATGGCATACATACATAGCATGACCCAAAGTTCAATGCAAAGATTACAGCAAAAGCAAAATTTTGAACATTTTTGGAAATCCCGGCCTTTTTGGGGCCCCAAAAAGAGGACATGTCCGGGAAAATTAGGACATATGATCAGCCTAAAAATAAATATAAATATAACTCTTGAACAGGTTAACTGAATTCAAAACTGTTATGTCGCGAGGCTGATGAACCCATGCACGGACATGAAAGAAAGTAAAAAAGGAGGCGAGGTGACGGTTCAAAAGTTTTAATGAGGCAGGCAGAGGCATATCCAGGGACAGGCAAAAGGTTGGTCGATTGGCAAGCAAGCAGCATGTCCACGAGACTTAGGCAGAATCCAGTGACAGGCAAAACATAGAGCGTCAGGCAGATATATACATATAACAGAGAGATAACACACTTGACGAACCAGCACAGAACAAAGGAAAACACACAAATACACAAAGGCTGATTACAGGGGGAGACACCTGGGAAGAACACAGGTGAGAAAAAGTAAGAAACCAGGGAGTGAAACAAGCCCTGCGTTCAGGATGGTGGAACGTTTTCTACTACTGTAGCATAGCAAACGATCGAACGCGAACGCCAGTGGACTGAACAGCCGGTTACAAAAGAGGAAGGAGTTGGGCTGTCCATATGGCTGTGGGAAGGACAAGAACAAAGCAAACGTTTGTGTTTTACCCCAGGATATTGTTGTTTCAGCGGTACAAATGACATAGATGAAGATGATGATGATGAACTACCTCTACTACATGTCTACAATGGTTGCCTACAACATTTTCCTATTTTATATTTTATGCATTTCATATCAGAATGAGATATCATACATTTAACATTAAATAATATGGTAATGAAAGCGACATATGGTACTGGTACTAAATAGTGATTTTGTCTAAAGACCTACTCACAAATAGGCTGCTGATAAAACACCAACAGGTTCCAAATATGCCAGTGAACTTCTTGAGCAACACTCCACACACATTCAAATGTTTTAATTAAATCATAAAACTTTCTTGAACTACTTTCAAAGACAACTGCTTTTTGAAAATTTTCCAGGAAACTTGTCCTTCAGTACAAAAGTAAATTGAACATTATAAACATTCAGTCCACTAAATGCACCCAAGGGCAGGCTCTCTGACAACAGAAGTGCAGAGACAGGAACCAAACCAAAGGGCAGATAAACATACAAAACAGACCAATGAGACGTGGACGTAACAAAAATAGGGTTTTCCCAAAGTTCAACTTGGGCCGATAAACCAGTGAGTGGAGGTTGGATACATACCCCGATATCTGCTTGTTCAGAGTACAGACAGGTTCTTTGGGGAAGCAGGCATGTCCATCCTGAGGCATTGTACCTGCAATAATTACCTAGCTCTGGAAATAAGTTCATAAGGGACTTAGTGCCTGGTTACAAAGCTGCCCATATAATGGGCAGGCTCCAAGAAAGCAAGCTAAGGCCATTAGTGACTGTCCTGCTCAAGTTTTTAAACCTGGCCTGCGGTTGAATATGGAAAGTATATAAAAAACCCAGAGCGCTATATAGGTTAGCATTAGGGCAAAGGCAATTAAAGCTATGAAATGCAGCTGAAGTCTTTTACAACAAAAAAATATTTAACTGCAGCAGACAAAAAAATCAAAAGTTATTTATGGAAGCTGAAATCAAAATGGATTACACTGCCGGAAAAAGACTTTCAGAGAAAGAAATCTTAGAAAGTCACAACATAAGTAGCTTAATTTGGATAATTTATCCATAAGACTTGCAACGATCTATTATTTATGCATGCATCCACATTAGGTGACATAGTCTTTGTTTTGCAGTCTTCCACAATCAACAAAACATTTTTTTTTCCTTTTGTGTGCTATATTTTCTCCTAACATTAAGATGCACCTTGATTAAATTTGAATGTGAATGTAAATTTTAGAGGCTATGTAAGGTGGGATAGTCAGGCTGTGGTTTAGAAAGTAGAGAAAGATAGCAAATTACTGGAAGGTTGGCAAAGAGTGTGTGTATGTGTGTGTGTGTGTGTGTGTGTATTGGGGGGGGGGGTTGTCAGTTGCCATGGAGGTCCCTAGTGTCGCCCTCAGGCGTCTGCACTTCACAATTAATCGAGGATCTCTCTGGGGAACACCCAGGCTTTTCCAAAACACCTACAGACGCATGTGCACACACACACACCCCCATATACACACACGCACCCATGCACACAAACTCCAATAAAGCTGAACACCTCAAAATGAGAATTGACTCATTCCTTGCCTCTTGCACGTGCTTGCAAGCTATGAAGCACTTCTTTAATGAAACATTTTCAACATACTATATACAGTATGCTATAATACTCAATACTTCAATAAAATAATTTCACAATCTCGTAAATGCTCTTTTCCGACTACAGTTCGAGAACCACTGTGTTATAATATCTGAGCTCCAAAGGTGTCCAGATTGTACCTTTCAACTCCAAACCTGGGCTGCGTTTGCTGTTTCCACCAGGTATGCAACTAGAGTTATCCACTCTTCCATAATTGTCTTCAAGAGGGGGATAAAGAATGATGGAACAAAGATGAGAGGAGGGGCTGAAATGAGAGAAAGGCTTTTTCCTTACAACTCAGGGTTGATTATATTTGTGCTCTGATCTATCCTGTTTGGTTTCCTCCCACATCAAGCTTCCAGCATGGCTTAATGTGTGCGAGTGTAGACATATGTCTGTCTGTGTTTGTGCTTACACAAGTGACTGTGCGAAAGCATATACTTAAGAGAATGTGTGTTTGAATCAGACTTGGCAAGACTGTATCATGCGATACTAATATTAAAAGATGTTGGATGACGAGATAAACTGGAATTTACCAATACATTTACTTGATCTTGACCTTCAACAACAACACTCCACAACTAACCTACCACATAATATAGATAGGATGCAGATAGGATCTACAACCTTAAAAATACATACCGGTAGTGCATTTAAGACTCTGCCTATTAATTGTAGGTCTGTTTTAAAAGAAACATAAAGCAGCCTTCAAAACCATAGACGTATAAATACTTCCAAAGGGAGAAGGAGCAGTCTATCGGTATGTTTACCATTACTCCAGTATGTGTGGGATTAATGGGATTGATAGGTACTGCAGACTCACAGCAACTTGACCATGAGTGCATGTTTAGTGTAGAACTACACCGCGGCAATGTAACCCTACTAGCCCATATGCGCATGGAAAGACAGGGAACAGCACAGAGCCCAGCACAGAGCCATAGCTACAAATATAAACAATGAATGCTAATAAAAATACTACTTTGACTTATTGGTCTTGACCAAAAACGACAATCCGTTTCCGGCAGGGGATACAATTTCGGTATGACACGCGAGTGTGTCTTTATCAATGAACAAAGTTTAGGTTAAGTAAATCAACACAACATTATTTAAGCAGCCTATTTCTAATCCGTTTACAGTTTTTGAACAATATCTTATATTAATCTAATGTAGTTATTGATGTGCACATCACTCTTGATAATATGCCTGTCCTGCAGACTCAACGTGTTTATGCTATGGTAGCCTGCAGTTACTGTATCAAAAAATTGATTTACAGATTTGGTCATCTGTTAATTTACGGTTTGTGTATTGGCGATCAACATGCAGTTCCTTGCCTTGTATTCTACGTAGCTGGACATATCCTCATTGGGGCATTAACAAACAAACTGTTTGTTAACGCCCAGTAATTGTGCAGTAATTATGCAACATATGCACTTTTCTCTTATTCTCTTATTCTCCTGTTTCCTCTCTCCTTTTTGAACTCATTCGTCTGTTTCCTCTCTCCCTTTTTTAGCCAATACAGACCAGGAAGCTAACAGTCCACTTTGAAAGGCTTACTACTTCTCCGTCTCACATCGACATTGCTAATTCCAAAAACAACTAAAAATACTTGGTTTAAATGGAATGGGTCATTTAACAAGACAAATGGTCAGTTTTTTACAGTTTAGACATACTGTAGTGTGGTAGGTTTACAGTTCAGTTTACAGTTGATACAATCAATGTAAAAGTCAAGACATTAAGGCTATGTTTATGGTAAATTTGAAGATTTAAAATAAACTTAGACTAAAGACTATAAGGATGATGACAATGTGCTTGTGAGACTTTACAAGAGGTAGACAGCAGGTGAATTTTTCCTGACATGGGCACTGTGATTGGACATTGAGACATGTCCTATGAGCTTGGATTGGGAGCTATCATGATTAACCTAGACTCTGCTGTCACTATTGGCATATTCATCAGACGTCTCATTAATATTAATGAGCTGGCTGCGGGCACAATGGGTGCTCAGTGGCTGCAGGGCATTGTGGGAAATTAGCCGCATTGCTAATTGTGATCTGCTGCCCTTTGAGTCTGTCAGTCAAATAAGGCAGTATGAGACTTTAGGGGTACCTGTAGCTCCGAATATGACATGTATGTAAAAGAAGAGATGGAGGGAGAGAGAGAGGTGTAACAGAAAGCAAGAGCAAGGCCTGTGGAGATCTGTGTGCATTCTAGGCCTTAAGACCACTCTGTTGCCATGGTAACCTTTACCACATCAGAACGGGCAAGGCTATCTCACACTGGAGACACTGGATCTCACAGTTTGATAGTGAGAGAGATGGATCGTGTAAAGCAGACAATATTGTGTACAGCAGCCATACATTTATGTTTAGAGTTTGTCACACCACAGATAAAGATAATAAAAAAATTATGTTTCATGATTGTGAATAAATAACTAGTGTTCTCTGTTCTCAGACGCTGGAGGTGTGTCAGCAGACAAGGACAACACAGAGTCTGCAGCAGAAAGCGTTTTAAGCGTTTTAACCACGTCCAATCACGTCATACAACCTCAATTTACCGGTGTTGTGCCAAAAAAGTTACCGTCGGCCGAAAATTGTTTGCCAAATGCAAAAGTGCATTTAATTAGTTGTTGTTTCCACTTTAAAGATATGTATACTGGTCAAAAAATACTAGATTGGTGATAATCTAGGGCTGCGTGAGCTCTCCTAGATGGCAATCAGTTTTCGGCAGACCTCTTTTCAGCAGTTCACTTTTTGGCATGAGACCTGCATGGCTGTACTTCTTCCACTTTGCTAATGTTGTTGTAGTTTCTGTATGACTTGCTGCTGGATTGGATGGATAGACATATGTTTTATACTTTATTTTAGAAAGAGGATTGGATTACAGAAAGAGAATTGCATTATATGGATGTTGATTCGAACACAACAATACTTGGATTTGACAGCCTTTCTGACAGTTGTGTGCAGTCAGGCCCTTGTGACCAAAATTACAAGAATGTTATTTTTTATTTCTGAAACAAGTTTCTGAAACCCTTTATATAGGACAAAAACATATTGATTATAGTTTCACAAATTCACCAAAAAAGTTTAACATTCCACAATATATTATGCCGCAGCTCGTCTGGTATTCAACCAACCCAAGTTCTAAAACGTAACCCCCCTCTTTTGAGAACTTTACTGGCTCCCCATTGTTGTTCACATCCAATTCAAGACACTTGTGTTGGCCTACAAGGCTGTAAAGAGAACTGCCCCGAGCTACCTCCAAGCAGTGGTCCAGTTCCAGGACCCAACAAGAGCATTTTATTCTAGCACCTCGGCTGGCCGGCTGGCATCGCCATCACTACGAGGTCTAAAGACTCGCTCATCAAAGTCTAGACAGTTTTCTGTCCTGGCAGCACAATGGTACCTCAACTAGTGACCTCTCCACGTCTTAATACTTACTCCTATCGAATGCTTTTATCTTCTCTATGCTCTTATGTAATGTCCTTATCTCCTATATCCTTATCTTCTCTCCTTTCTGCTCTTATGTACTAAGCACCCTATTGTTTAAGCTATTGACTATATTGTTGACTTAATTATATTTACATTGTGGTAGTCATGATGACATGATGTGCTGTAATTATTCTAATAGAATATTGTTATCTTAAAATTGCTGGTGTATGACCTGTCCAACTATTGATACATTTACTACATGTAAGCCGCTTTGGATAAAAGCTTCTGCCAAATGCTGTAAATGTAGGCATATCTGAAGTGGGCTACATATGCTTCTAAGTCTGTATTCTTGCTACTTTTTCAGTCAGAGGAAATGTGCAGTCTTTGTTAGCCAATCAAAACCATTTATTTAAACAACGTAGCTGTACTCTCCTCCAACAACCCGACTTCTCCTGAAAATATAATCTGGCACGGTCACACATACGCAAAATTGACAGTAGCCAATATTCGCCTCCCGTTCATTTCCATTCTATGTGAGCGAAGGGGCAAAAAAAAAAACAATGGCTTCCTGTGGCATAGCAAAAATCACATCTTCACTTAGTCTAGTGTTCAACACAGGTGAACTTTGAAGGAACTGTGATTTGATTTATTAATTAATAATGATAAATGGACTGCATTTGTATAGCTTTTTTCTAACCTTCCGGCCACTCAAAGCACTTTACAGTATTTTGCCTCACATTCACACACCAATGGCGATTGCTGCCATGCAAGGGGAGCAGTTAGGAGTTAAGCATCTTACTAAAGGATGCTTACAGGTAGGTAAACACCAGGGTTTGAACCCACGACCTTCTGAGAGCCCAACACCAAGATCACTAGACCATCCTGACCTAGCCCAATAATCATAGTTTATTGCCTTTGCCTAATGTGTTTAGTATCCAAATGCAATACTAATCAAATATTGTGAATTTTCATCTGTGTTCCTGTATTCTACAAGTGTTAAAGCCTCCCAGACTACTCTCAAATTGTAATCAAACCTTCAAAGCAGTATTAAATAACAGTTATTACATTCATATTTACAGCATTTGGCACACATTTTTATCCAAAGCGACTTACATGTAGTACATTTGTCAAATAGCTGGATAGGTCATAGACCAGCAATTGTAAGAAACCAATATTAAATCAGAATAGTTACAGCATCTTGACACCACCATGTCAATATAGCATTCAATCATCAAACAAAGTTCCTAATTGCCTAAATAATAAAGCAAACATAAATAAACGAATGACAAAGAAACTTGAGTTAGGCTCAAGTGCTAGGAGGTGGCAAGGTGTCTGGTCGAGGTATCAAAGTGAATTTTGATGAGGTGTGTCTTGAGTCTCTTGCAGAAGTTTGGATGTTTCGGCAGTCCTGACTTTTGCTGGAAGCTCGTTCCACCATTGTGGAGCCTGGACAGAAAACATTCAACACTTTGATGAGCGATCTTGAGACCTGGCCAGCTGAGGTTGTAGAACGAAGAGCTCTTGTTCAGACATAGAACCGGACCATGGCTTGGAGGAAGCTCGGCCAGCACCAGTGTCTTGAATCAGATGCGGGCTGCAATGGGGAGCCAATTAAGTTCTCAAAAGAGGGGGCTTACATGGGAGAACTTGGGTTGGTTAAATAGCAAGCAGGTTGCAGCACTTTGAACACACTGTATGGGTCTGGGAAAGCACGCTGGTAATTCGGTTAACAGAGAGTTGCAGTAGTCCAGACGGGAAATCACTTGAGTTTTGGACTAGGGGTGTCACAATATCTATTATAATATAATTATATAATAGATATTCTTATATGTATATGTGCTTTGTGGACCTGGAGAAGGCGTATGACCCTTACTGTGGGAGGTGCTGCGGGAGTATGGGGTGAGGGCGTCCCTTTTAAGGGCAATTCAATCCCTGTATGTCCAAAGCGAGAGCTGTGTACGGATTCTCTGCAGTAAATCGGATTTGTTTCATGTGGGGGTTAGTCTCCGCCAGCGCTTCGCTTTGTCACCAATCTTAATAATGATATTCATGAACAGGATATCGAGGCGTAGTCATGGTTGGTAGGTGTTGCGGTTTGGTAGCCTGGGGATCTCATCGCTGCTTTTTGCAGATGATGTGGTCCTGATGGCATCATCGGTCCGTGACCTCCAGCACTCACTGGATCAGTTCGCAGTGGCTGGGATGAGGATTAGCACCGCTAAATCTGAGGACATGGTTCTCAGCCGGAAACAGATGGAGTGCCTACTCCAGGTAGGGAATGAGTCCTTACCCCAAGTGAAGGAGTTAAAGTACCTCGGGGTCTTGTTCGCGAGTGACGGGACTATGGAGCTGGAGATTGGCCAGAGAAACGGAGCAGTGGGAGCGGTATTGCAATCGCTTTATCGCACCACACCGATGAAAAGAGAGCTGAGCCGGAAGGCAAAGCTCTTGATCTACCGGGAAATGTTTGTTCCTTTCCTCACCTATGGTCATGAAGGGTGGTCATGACCGAAAGAACAAGATCACGAGTACAAGCGACCAAAATGGGTTTTCTCAGGAGGGTGGCTGGCTTCTCCCTTAGAGATAGCGTGAGAAGCTCAGCAGGAACTCAGAGTAAAACCGCTACTCGTTCGCATCGAAAGGAGCCAGTTGAGGTGGTACGGGCATCTGGTAAGAATGCCCCATGGGCGCCTCCCTTGGGAGGTGTTTCAGGCACATCCAGCTGGAAGGAGGCCTCGGGGAAAACCCAGGACTAGGTGGAGAGATTATATCTCCACACTGGCCTGGGAAAGCCTCGGGATTCCCCAGTCAGAGCTTGCTAATGTGGCTCGGGAATGGGAGGCTTGCGGTCCCCTGCTGGAGCTGCTGCCCCTGCGATCCGACTCCGGATAAAGATGGATGGATATTTTTTAAATTATATAAATATAATGAATAATTATATATAATAATAATAATTATTATTAATAATAATAATAATAATAATAATAATATAATTCACACTAACTATATTATTACAATGTCTTTATAAAAACTAATAATGCTATCAGTTAAAATCATCTTGAACTTGAACTTTTATTGTGTGTTTTGTTGTGTGACGTACCAAAGCTTTTAATTTTTATATGTAGTAGTACCATGTCCAAAAGATTGCGTGGTGTGAGAAAGCCTTGCTGGGATTTCAGTTGTGTGACTCAGTATATAGGCTAGTGATGCAATGTTTGTTGTTTTACATGGAAAAGTAATCTGAAGGCTAGACTAAAATTGCAATTTGCAAGTTAAATGGTAAGTTAACCATATGAGTTGCTTGCTTTTCAACAGTCGCTTTGGGATTGGAATATTGAGAAATGGGTTGATGTTAGTCTAAATGTTGATGGTGAAGTTTGGCAATGGGGCTGCACTGCACATGTGCTTGCTAGTTCAGGGCAGGCTATTCTTGTTATCAACGAATGAGTAGCTTCTCTAGTGTGTTCAATACACTAACACGTCAGAGTGGATCTAGCCTTGTCTTTCAGAAACGGTAGATAAAAAAACACCTCAGTGTTTTAATGTAACAACCGGAGCTGCGCTGATGGCCGGCGTGCCCTTCCTGTTCTTAACTCATAGGTGTGCTCGCTCTGGTCGACGCCCACCTGTTACCCCAGCACACAAACTTGTTTGCTGATTTCATTGTTTGTGTGCCTAATTCATAGAACTAATGGTCTGAAACCTCACACTATATTTAAAGTTGCGGGTCTGTCAGGCTTAACTGGAGGTGCTGGATTATTATGATTATTATTATGTATTTTCAGCACAACATCAATATTTCATTTTTTATTATCACAGTTCTCATCAATACCGGTCGCATCTCTTGTGAGTGTCACGATCAAGGCTCAAGGATTACAACAAACAATGAATATTCAAATTTAATTTATTTAACCAGACTAATCAATATACCAACATAGTTCATGTGGCAGAGTGAGCAGGCACGCTACAAGCTTATAGCCATGACTCTAGCTCCGGAAAGCTGAGACGGGATCTTCTTATATACCAGTCACACAGGTGCTTCCACTTTAACTGATGAGCCTTACAGCCTGTAACTGAAAGAAAAGGGCAGAGTCGTCACATGAGAAACAACCTTATTCTTCTGATATTGTAGAATGAGAATCTGCAGGTACAAGCTGTTTCAGAAATGTTTGTTGTTTGTTAGTTGTCCAGGATGACTCCAAGACTCTTTGCAGCAGGAGAGAAAACTGTAGTGTTCTCAAGGGTGATAGACAGTTCCACTTGAGGACTGTCTTTTGCCAGGAGGTGGAGTAGCTTGGTTTTGTAGAGGTTGAGTTTGAGGTGAAGAGTAAGACATCCAGGCACTTATGTCAGCGAGACAATCAGAGATCCCAGTTGAGATCTGTGTGTCAGATGGAGGAAAGAAGAGATAGAGTCGGGTGTCATCAGCATAGCAATAATAGGAAAATCCATGAGTTGAAATGACAGGGCTGAGGGCTCTAGTATACAATAGGAATAGTAGGGGTCTCAGCACATATCCTTGTGAGACCCCTATATTGAGTGGGCAGAGTTTGAACACGCATCCATCTCAGACGACTTGATAGGAATATATAATAGATATAACAGATAATAGTAAATAATAGATATTTATTTACCTGTGGGCGTTACGCCTCCCCCCTTGTTCATACCATATCTAAGGAAGGAACCTTCCGTTGTTTAATCAACAATGTTTTTGTGAAATGTGAAGCCACATTTCTCCCTTGATGCGCACATTTTAAATATTAAAGCCTGTTTACTGAGTTACCGCCATCTACTGCTGACTGGTCTTCATGTATGCTGTGGTTAAAAATGACCACAGACTTTGAGGAGACAAAGGTTATTGCGGTGTCTATCAATATAAATTCATCTAACCAGCCAGTTTTGTGCAATGTTTCTAATGATAACTGCAAACTGCTCTCTGCACATTTCCCCATCACAGAACAACAACCTCTCTTGTCAAAACCACTTATATTATGTATGACCAACCATCTCTCACATGGACTACAACCAGGAAGTTCCATGTGTGTCACCTCCTGCATTGCCACATTGAAAGGCGGCGGTCCATCACCTGCCCAGTTTTTTATTTGGCATGTGTATGTGTGCCTTGCAGTGGTTTGAAGTGACGGAATGTCTGACTAATCAAATTTATTTAATATCAAAGTAGGAGGCGGGATTCAAAGTTCAACACCTTCTAGTCCCTGGGAGGATGGGTTATATAGCCTGTAAAATTACACACACACAGCCTGGCTACACACTAACACAAAGACAAATGGCGAGCCTCTAGCAGACTGTATGTATCGTTAACCCGGATTCCGGTTGCACACAAGCATTATTACATTTTCAGAGCTTTTTTTCCGTGGATAACCGGCACTGCTGTTGGCTTTTGCTGTTGGGTAAAACTAGCATGAAATCTGACGTTTACCACTGTGGTGGTAAATTAGTCTACTGTAGTTAGCGATGCGAAAATCACACACAGCCTGGCAATGCATACACACACAGCGAGCCTGTAGCATCTTAGGCTAACATTAATTAACCCTTGGTGCTGGTTGCACACAAGCATTTTGTGCTTTTATTTTCTTTTATTTTTTGCTTTCTGAGATGTTTCTCCACTAATAACCGGTGGAGGCACTTGGCCGTAGTGTAAAACTATCATGAAATTAGACGTTCCCACTGTGGTGGAGCCCCCACCAGCTGCCCTCCGCATATTATATGCTTTTTGAATTCCGTTGTGCTGCATTGCTCGTGCAGTATTAACATAGGATAATAATAGGCATATACATAGGGTGCTATAATTAATCATGAATAAGTCAAATCTTGAATAGGCTTAGGCGATATATAGATGTATAAACCTATGAAGGGTCAGCAGGTTTATGCACTGCACACCAATGCTCTCTGAGCAGCATGAGGTAGGCTAGGCTACTAAACGAGTAGCTTTCCAATAATGCAGACTGACTGCACCCACATTGACTGTGTGCTAATTTCAGTAATAAAGGCATAGCTGTTAGATTGTAGGCTGTTGAAGGACAGACAGAAAGGTGAGCAATAGCTCTCTGACTGTGGGCTGTTGAAGGACAGACATTAAGGTGAGCAATATCTCTCAGACTGTAGGCTGTTGAAGGACAGTAGCCTAATGTTAGCAAAAATGTGTGATGGAGCAGGAGAGGTACTGCACTGATTCGAAGTCATGCAAAGGCATTTATAGCATTGTGGCTTTAGGGGCAAGGGATCTTCTAAGTGGGAGACAACATATGTGTATAATCCCGGTCCAGGATTTGTCCAGGAATTGTTCGTTCATTAGTTTTTTCATTTGTATTGGAAAACGAAAAAACGAGAAAACAACTCCTTTTTCTGTTTTTTCGTTTTGTCAGGAACTAAAAAACTAAATATTGAGTTGATTTTTGGTTTTCTCGTTCCTGCACGGAAATCAGAAAAACACTTGTTTTTCAGATTTTTTTTCATGTGGGTGGTGCTAAATCTGGAATGCCTCTCATTGGCCAAATACATGGGACACGCAATAATTATTTTTCAAATTAAGAGTTTTCCTGATATAATATGGTACATTTTCACAATCTACGTTAGATATGTTAGCCTAGTAGGCCTATACAAGCTGTCACCCTATTATTTGGCTTAACTGACTGAAGACATTTATTGACATTTTGAAAAAGATCAAATGTAGGCCTATTATTATAATTTTTTTACGCAATGACAGTCATCAGGGAGGTTATAGAGACTTATTTAAGAGAGGGGGAGGTAGGCCTACCCTTCTCATCATCTTTCTATACAGTAAACTGAGGAGTATTTTGCGTTCCCTCACAATATTTTTGTGATAAAAATACATTTTAATAAATATAATTACGGCTAGGCTGGACTGGAGCCTGGGCTGGAGGAGGGGCATGGCACCTCACTGGCATTGCGTACCATTATCATATCATCCCGATACTAGCCTACTTTTGCTCTTTTCTATTTTATTTCTGAGGATGCCATTCAAGACACTCATTAACAAATATGCTATGCCATTTCTATGCATGAATGAACATGAATGAATCAGCTGCTCAATTAATTTTACTTTTAACTTGGCATAAAATATGCGGATAGTTTTACAGCCTAATCAGCATGGCTGTATAGACAATTTTAAGAAAACATCTTGTAATATTGCAAAAGGTAGGCTAGGGTTCGCACGTTGGCTATGCTTACAATGTATTAAGTAAATATCTCTTCAGCAGCATGCATGCGTAACTGGAGCTTACTGTTTAGTGCCGTCATTTAGCCTATTTGTTTAACACATTTCGTGCTTTGCAATAACACAGATATCCTACCGTTGGTATACATGTCATTTATACTGTATAAACTGTATACAGCCCTCGTGGAGACCAACCCTCATCTGAAAGTCCGACTTATTTTCAGAGAATCTGTTCACATGATGATCCCCAATCAGCCTACAGCTCTGTCTCTACAATAGAGAGCGTGTCAATCGTATATAGGAGTTTCTCAAAGTGTTCCTTCCACCGCCCAGTTACCTCCTCAGTTGGGGTCAACAGCGTCCCATCCTTACTGTACACAGCTTGGATGGTTCTCCGCTTCCCCCACCTGGGGTGGCGGACAGTTTTCCAGAAACACCTTAGTGCCAACTAAAAGTCTTTCTCCATGGCTTCTTCGAAGCTCTCCCACACATGCTGCTTTGTTTCTGCTACGGCAGATGCTGCAGCCCATCGGGCCTGTCGGTATCTTACAACCGCCTTCTGTCACGCGGAGCAGGCAGGTTGGACCCAAATGCAGACACGCAGGTATTCACGTAAAGTGTTTAATAAAGCTCACCAACAGGAATTCAAAACAGGGCTGACAGCAAACAATAACCAGACAAACACTACAGAACACACTAGGGCTTAAATACAAGTTGACAAGACAGACAACGAGTGGCAGGTGAAATCAATAACACTCAACAAGGGCAAGACTCTGAACACAGGGGAAACACGGACTGGAACACAGGGGAAACACGGACTGGAACACAGAGGATACACAAGGAAGGGAACATGGGAGAAACACAAGGAAGGGAACACAAAAGTGGGAACACAGGGGAGGCGGACCGCAGGATGTGACAGGACCCCCCCTTCAAGGGACGGCTTCCAGACGACCCACAAGGACCATGGCTCGGGTCCCGGCTGGACGGCATACAGACAGGCAGGACGAGTCAGGAGGTTGGCCGGATGGCCAAGCAGGACGGCGGTGAGCCGGGTCGGGAGGGCGGCCGGAAGGCAGAGCTGGACAGCGGTGAGCCGGGTCGGGAGGGCGGCCGGAGGGCCGAGTGCGGGCCGGCGGTGAGCCGGGTCGGGAGGGCAGCCGGAAGGCCAAGTAGGTTGGCGGTGAGCCGGGTCAGGAGGGCGGCCGGACGGCCGAGCGGGCCAGCAGTGAGCCGGGTCGGGAGGGCGGCCGGAAGGCCGAGCAGGCCGGCGGTGGGCTGGGTCGGGAGGGCGGCCAGACAGCCGGGCTGGAGGCCGGGCTGGCACCGGGGACAGGACAGGAGGCATGGACGGCGACACAGGGAGCTCAGACAGCAGAGGTATCACCAGGGGCTCCGGTGGTGGTGGCCAGTCCTCGGGCTCCATGACCGGTGGAGACACACAGGGCTGAAGCCCGGGAGGCGGAGTCACCGGGGGCGGAAACCCAGGAGCCAGAGTCACCGGGGGCGGAAACCTGGGAGGCAGAGTCACCGGGGGCGGAAACCCAGGAGGCAGAGTCATATGGGGTAAGGGCTCAGGAGGCATGGGCACGTGGGGCGGAGTCACACAGGGTAAGGGCTCAGGAGGCATGGGCACGTGGGGCGCAGTCACACGGGGCAAGGGCTCAGTAGGCATGGGTACGTGGGGCGGAGTCACACGGGGCAAGGGCTTAGGAGGCATGGGAACAAGGGGCAAGGGCTCCAGAGGGAAGGCCGGCTGGGACTGCTGCGGCATGGAAAGCCCAGCGACGGAGGTATCCGGCGGGTGCTGCTGCGGCGGGGAAAGCCCAGCGGAGGACACTTTAATGTTAATGTCTTTACTGTTGTGAGGGGAAAATAAAACCTCCTAGTAGGGATGCACCAATATATCGG